>OMLP01012667.1:13507-49093 GCA_900302685.1 Spondyliosoma cantharus
TCACTTTATGCATTTTAAAAGCTATTAAAACATGTCCATGTTATGTGTTTTCAGTCTGTCATTCTGTCTTTTTTTCCATCATTATCTGCATAAAATAATAGTTTTTCAGTTAAAGCCAGGCTTCTTTGCTTAATAGCATTTAGTCACTGTAGTCTAAAGAGAACTATTGAGGAGTCTACAACACCAATATGGATATGCTATCAGAGAATAACAGCACGAGGAACTTGGAAAGGTAGAAGCTGGCAATAACCACACATATTCGAGTCATTTACAACTAATTCCCAACAAACCAGTTTGCCCTGTAACAGCTTTTTTGGGATATCTCAACAGCAGCTGCATTAAAAAGACATCCAATACCAAATCTATGTTGTTGTCCAACAGGTGCAGAATCACAAATCCACACCGCCCAAACTATCCTGTCAAGGACATACTTTATGATGATGTCCCGTTTCAGTCAAATTCATGTTTGTGGAGACACAGAATCATTGTACTTGCCAGTGAGACGTCGGAGGGACGGTTTGCTGTTTTATGACAGAGGGCAATTAATCGCAGTCGCTGTCGAGTTTGGCTTGCTGACTTTGGCAGCTGCTCTTACTTGTTTAACGTACAGCGAGTGACTTAGAGAGTTGGATTTGGTTATTCCTTGCTATGTTTACATGTACACAATAATGAGAATAATGGTCTCAACGGACGAACAATGTGATGGTGAGCCATAAAAGTTTGCACCACAAAGGTAATAAATGTGCTTGTACACAATGAAATCTCAACAGAAATCAGGCTGAAGTCAGAGGTCAATGTTTAGGACTTGATATCATTGACATTTCCAAAACATTTTGGTGTAGATTAATCCCATCAAGATGCCTTTTTTGCTTTATTTTGTATCGAGGGAGTGTGTCTGTGAGTGGTGTGAATAGTGAATGCATATATATATTTTCAAGCACATAAAGGAGTAGTAGACAGAGTAAATGAACAGAACAGAAAAAGAAACACATTCTGAGGGTGAAAAAGGCAACTTGAAAGTGCCTAGAAGCTTAAAATAAGCGAATGAACCACATAACTGTAGATAATTATCACAACATGTATAGCATTCAGCGACTCAGCATCTCATTACAGGCCAGCACTTATTTTTGTTTAAAGTCACTTTGATTGTGTTTGACTTGAGCAATAACCGAGCCTGTTGGACCAGAGTCTGTCTGCGTTTTGCGTTTAACTCAAACCAACACAGCACACGCTCAGTGCAGCATCTGGCTTTCACATTACATTTGAGGCTGATTTTTTGAGAAGCCTCTGAAATGTGTTGGAATTGAATTAAAACGTGCGCTCTTGCCTGGGCAAACTGGACATTTTCCAAGAGTGCATTTCACACACCATAAACACTACAGAGATCTTTAAACGTATAACCTAAAAGGGCACTGCTGAGCCGGTAAGATTTCGTCGGGCAGCATGCATTTAAAAAAAATCCCCCCAAAAATAACAAGCTGTTTTGCATTTGAAAGAAAGAAGGAGGCACTAAATTCCTCTGAATTTATGGTTCTTAAAATCAAAAGTTTTCTCGCTTGTTTTTAACATCTATGTATTTCACATTGACTCCAGAATATATCTGGCGCTGTGAGGGAGGTAACAAGTGTAGGTGTGTGGGAATATATTATCGTAAATAATAACTGCAAACATAACAATCAACAAGAATTAAACAAACTGTACATATTAACATGAAAGTAAGTGAGATGCAAATATAAAATATGACTGCGAAAGAAATAATCTCAATCCTGTCCCCTCTGTTTGAAAATCGTCATAATCTTCCCTTTTAATTAACACCACAGTTTATGTGATGTTGCACGCACTTTATTACATCTGCGCGGCTTGTTTACGCTCCGCAATTCATTTTGAATGAATTTAAGGAGGGGTAGAGAAAACAAGATCAGAATCACAGCTTCCACAATATCATTGTGGGTGTTCAAAGAGAATGTCTTCATAAAAGAAGTAAACAAGAAACAGCTTTGAACCACAAAGGAAAGGTGTTTCTCTCAACACAGGACCCAGACTGCTTGGAAAATCCTTTTAGCCCACCCCTGATGCAATATTTTACTAGTTATCAAATTGAGGTTCACATATGGTGCGGCCTCTGCGATATCCTAAAAACAAACTGTTGCTAAGACCCGAAAATCTACGTCAAATAACCACCATCTGTACCGGGGCCGATTTACAGTAAAAACCAATGTCTCGTTAGCAGCTTTAGCAAAACTACTGCACGATATGGAAACAGATATGATTATATAACATAATACAATAACAAACCTGGTTAAAGCCAACAGGAGGGACAGAGACCCCATTCAGAATCTCAACCTTGTCTTATTATTCCTCTCCAAATCTAATCCTGTCAGACAATAAACGGCATAAATGCGTCTAATAGGATTACGGCCAGTGAAAATATGTTGGCGAGAAGAGGGTTAGAGAAAAGGGGGGAAGGGGAGAGAGAAGGAAAAAGCGAGCGAGATAAGTGGGGTACCTTCACCGCTTCCAAACACCTTCACACTGTGAAGGACTACACGTTTCCCAAACTGTGGATCAGAGTTAATTCCCCTTCTGGCCCGTGGCTGAGTGCTGGGTTGTGGCTTCAAACGGCAGTGCGTTTATTTAGTGGGTCTCTAGAACATTCCTCAAGTCTCAGCTGAAGCCGAACAAAAGACGTCTGGTGACCAAATGACCTCTGTTCACCATTTTCAATTTCAGTGTCAATAAAATTGTATAATAATTAACAATTCTGGGAGTTCCAGTTGCATAACTTCTTTTCCAAATGGTTTTAAAAATTATCTTTTTCTCAGTTTGCTGCCAATTTGTGCTTTGACTGTTGATTATGTTTCCATCTACCATTAGCACTGGTCCCACACTGGTCTGAGCGTGTTTGCCTTGGCCCGAACCTGCTTCTCCCCACAAGGTTATAAGGCTCAGCGGAGGGATCTAGATCTGCTGACACCCACGAATACGGGCAGCAGTCATATTTACTCAAACTGGCACGGAGGAGGAAAGAACCCTTCACAGCAGAGAGCTGAGCAGAAGAGTGAGTGAATAAAAAAAAAAAAAAAAGATGGAAAGGACAACCGTAATTGTGTCTGACACTTTGCATTAGAAAAAAAAAATCACTTGAGTAAATGCACATATACAGACAACCGCACACAGGCCTTGCCTTCTAATGGACTACTGCACTGTGATAAACGGTCCCGTGCCTCCTCGGGACCACCTAGCCAGCAGGAAAATCAGGTCATGCACCTGGAAATGGTCAGAGCCACAAACACTAACAAACGGTTTGTGATTAAGGTTGGCTATTACTCAAGACCTTGGTCCACACCAGAGCCAGACGGAGGTGGAGATAGGGGAGCACTGTGAGCTCGGAGAGGGGGAGCGAACTGCATACAATATCAAGAGGGAGGAATTATTAATATAAGCAAAGAGCCAATCCAACACACGGACGCATAGGGTACCAACATAAACACAGGTGTTGGGAAACACACTCAGACAGGCACTACATGTGATACATATCTGCTTCTCTGTATCACTGGCTTGTAGGTGAACGCAGGTGACCCCATACAATGCTGATATTATCATGAGACACCCATTACAGGAAAATATATTTTTTATTGTAGCTGTTGCCATTTTCCAGTATGAGCTTAAGTCTGTGGCACTATCAGATCCTTTGTTGATCAGGCCAGAATGTTGACTTATACTCACACGATGGATATTTGGGATTGTTTATTGTTTTTGCACACAACATAACTCAGGCTCGACAGTAGTTATTAGTGTAAATAATATGAAAATAATGGGAGACTATTTAAATAACTGTCAATCAACTGATTTCAAAAAAGAGAGAGAGAATATTCAATGCTAAGATAATCAGTAAATAATTATGAAAATACAAATAATACATGTCAGTAACATTTGTTAAAACTGGACTGAATGAATAAAGATCAAATATGCATAAAGGAATATCTGAGATAATAAAATATTAGACATGCTTGAAAGTGCCTTCTTCAATACACAATGAAGAGAGGGAGTTCAGCGGTCACTGAGGTTAATTCTATATTCCACACAGTGCACCAGGCCTCTGCCTGGCCTGGCTGAAATTGTTTGTGAGTGACCCCAGAATGTGTCGGCCAACAGCAGAAAAATCCGAGATATGTGAAACAGCTGCTTGGCTTAAGGCCATTTACGTAGGACAGAGTTGATTCCTTGGACCTCCACCAGTAAAAACTGGAAAAAGAACAATTCAGGGAGCCATAACACTCCGGTAATTCCTACCACTTGCACAAAGAATTGTATTATCGACATTCAGGATCCTCTGCAGAGTTTTCATTGCGGGTTATGTTCTGCGGGACATTATTACACTGGAAGACCTATCAGGATCTGGATTAAAAAAGGAAGCACTGCCTCTCAGCATTTGGACAGCAGACAAACATCCTCCCAGTTGTTTGTACTGTAAATCAAATCAGGCTCCACAACGCCCTCCAACAAACCTGCCGTCTACTAACACCTCCTACTGTGACACATTAATTATAACTTCCTGTATACAGCCTATCCCAAGCCATGAATACGTAATGCTCCAGAATGAGTCATATTCACATAGCAGACGCCCAGCAGTGAATAAATACAACCTATCCATCACACACTGGCCAGTGAAAAATTATTGAAGGCCCACAGAGGCAGGCAGGAGGCTGGGCCTGGCCGACGGAAAGAGTGGAAATTATTATACTTTATCTTCAAAAGAGTGAAATCCAACAATGAATACTGTCTACGCCAAAGAAGACGAGGGCACCTGAGAACTGACAGACTCTGTAGAAATATGTCAGAATCAGAGCAGGTAATCAGCAGGTGTTCTTTCAAAATACTGACTTCATATCGTTTCAGTCCAAACAAGGTTCTTGCATGGGGTGTAACACTCCTGAAAGCCATCTCTGTCTTTGCTTAGGATTGTGAAAAATGCAGCGGAACCTGGCAGGTCATTCGTCTCTGTTGTCCCAGTGGGTGGTGTTTGCTACAGGTTGACTAATGGTCCTGTTGAAATGCTTCAGATGTCTGAGTAATGACAAGCTATAAAACCTAAGCTGACTATAAAGTCAACTAATCTGAAATCTGCTGGCTGTTTTCCAGCGATGAGAGCTGCTAAGTTATAGAATAAGCAAATGTCATAGCAATTTGGGGCAGGATTTGGCAATGTCTGGCGTATCAGCATATGGCGATGTTGACAGTGAAACGCGGTGATGGACGATGACATTGTTGTGTTGCTCACTGGCTCAACACTGTTGTCACAAGTGCTTCCGACTGTCGCTCTGACGCCAACCCCTAGCTGTCTGACCCGACCAAACAAACTGTCTCAACTCTGAGGGGACACGTTCCATTTTTTGCTCTCTTGCAGAAGGCCTTTTAAATCAAGCTGTTACAAATGTACAGGGATTACTAGTCGATGACCGTCAGCCATCTGCGAAGGACAATGGCATCTTCGTTCGGTCCAATCCTAATATGGAAGGTCCTAAGGTAAGGATCCTAGCACTTATTTAGAGGTCCATTGATAATGAGAGGATAAACCAGTGTTGTCATTTACAGCCAAAAAGGCCAGCAAGCAGGGCATGAACGAACGGAGGAAAAATACAGAGTGAACTTAAGCTGAATGAATATGATTTATATGGGAAAAATAGACTAATTAGAGTTTGCTGATGCTATCACGCTGACCTTAATTCCACTAAAATTCACCTTCCATCCTTTCTTATTTGCTAAATTGCTTTCCCCATGATTGTTAATGACTGGCAAAAAAATCGCTGGGGGTAGTGGATTCAAACTTTTTCGGCTTCTGAATGGGGGCATGCCAGAAAAAAGTTTTCCAACCGCTGCAATAAGGGATTCGAAAAAATAGGACAATGATTTGATAAGTGGATTTTAAACTGTATTTACATTTGATAAAATGCTTCCAAACCACAAACCTTGTAGACATTAACTGCCTTTCTCAAGTTCCTTTGATTACACCGGAGAAAATCTTTAGATTACTGGTCCTTCCATCTGTTTCCTGACATCTCGGTACTTAAAGGAAAAGCAAAAAAGGCAAAAAGGAAGAAATACCGGGAGGCCAGAAATAAAGAAAGTACAGAGAGGTAAACTGAAGATCTATCCTGAGTCCAAACATCCACTGCCCATCCCACTTTCCCTACCCACTTACCCCCCCAGCCCTGCCTCCCCTTCTGTTATTGCTCCTTCTGCTCCTCATGTCTGTTAAGTCAGCATGACATTTTATGATGCCTGGATATTAAAAAGCAGTTTCTATTATGTGTGAGAGGGAAGTGGAAACAGCCATGCTCATGCTAGGTAATTAGGGGAAGCAGGCAAGGGGATATTTATGAATGCAGGGGAAGGCTAGGGGGAGACCAGGGGAATTGGTGTGTAATGTCCTGCTGTCAGTAACAGTTTTCTGTTTAACTCTATACGGAGCACTGTTAAGGGTCGGAAATCGTTTTGAATCTCATTTATGATCCATGATACCACTGAATCATTTGGTCCACTTGCCCCCGCAAGTGCGTCCGACTAAACAATGCCAATTGAGGGAACGATGAAGGTAGCGGCAAGAAGTTTTTCATAAATGAGGCCGTGGAAGGTTAGATATCATTACACTCGATCAGACAGACACAGCTAGGCAATACAGTTAAACAGACTGCTTAGGCTTGTAAACGGGGCCTTAACTTCTGTGCACTTCAGCTTTCCTTGTTGAGGGCTCAAGGTTAGCAAGATAATTCACCTCTGAAAACATATTTCGATCAACAGATCTCAGAATTACTTTTAAACCATTAAAAAATTAGCTTTTACTTTAGTTTATGCAGATTGTTACAGTCCTGCTGATTGCCTAGTATCGGTGTTTTCACTTTTTTACTCTTTTTAACAGACCTTAGTTCTTTCCATGTCTTACTCTTTCATCATGTAACGCCGCTTTGTAAAGCACTTTGCAATGCTGGTTTCAATAAACGCTATATAAATCTTATTATAACCAAAACAGATTGACGTTTTAAAAAGAAAAAAAAAAACATGTACTTGTAATATCCTCCTCTATTAAAAAGTCTCCTTTTGATTTTTCTAACAGAGATTGCATGGCGCCAGTAGCAACATTTCTCACAGATCGCCTCAGCAGATATACTATAAAACAGCCCGTGTTCTTCCCTCCTGATGTGGTCAACATATCCGTTTCTGATACTCACTGGAGAACTTTGATCAGTTTACCGACCACAAAACCGTGAAAAGCCATTTTCTTAGAAACCGGAGTTGAAATAATAAGTTCACTTAACCTGACTTGAAAGAAAATGTACTCCATTTAACAGCTACATAGGAAAATGGTTCCTTTGAATAGAGAGTCTAAGGGAAATAGTTGTTGATCGATGTTTAGTTTTTCAGTTTTGCTCAGTGGCCCGTGTACGGATCAAACACACGAACACAGTGTGAATTGCACCCGTAGCCTTGTACGATCAGGGTTGCGGCTTTTGGCCCTGTGCAGCTGTACTGTATCTTGCCTTTCTCTGTTCAAAAACATTAAACAATATTTCCAGCCGGCCCCTCCAGGCCCCCCAGCTCAATAACAGTTTGAGGCTGTGAGAGAAGTGAGTGGAGGTGGTTCAGACACCTCGGGGCCTCGGGGGCTGCTCTGGGCTCTCCCTGGAACCACAAACCAGCACAGGTCACACACAAGTTTGTTGCTTTTCGTTTTCCTCCACAGCTCAGGGACAAAATGAAGCCTTAACCTCGTAATCTACCCAACGTGTCCCCTGGTAGCACTTCTGGATTTAGAGCTCGGAAATTACACTTCAGGCCTGAGAGGTGAGGTGGGAGATATGTGATTTTGAGAATAGCGGATGAGAGATGGCAGTCTCGATCACTGAACCACCGGGCCAGGTTAGATTTTCTTCAGTTTTCATGACTTCCAAACATGATATTCCTCATAGCATCAATAATTGAAGCAAGCAGTTACATGTTCAAATAAAGCAGATAACAACATCTGTGTTTATTTCTGTATGATTTTATCTTCGGTGGTTTGCGTTTGAGAGGTAGGGAGGGATATAATGTGACAGCGGTCTCACTGCCACCTGTCACGGTGCGGCTTCAGGGGAAACATTCTGTCCTACCTTCTCCCCAAAGCCGGCTCAGGCCATCCAGCCCACTCCGTCTGCTGCACAATCAGACCTCTGTTCGTGACTCAGGGTGGGTCTCGCTCCTTCCACCCGCATTACTGTGAAAACAACCCAATCTCAAACACACTCTCACTCTGGCATACCCATGTGTAAATAGACACACACACTCCTTGGACCCACTTCTAAACCCATTGCCCACCACGGTGCAGCAGGACCTTTGGGAAACCTAACCCCATTCCTGCCACTTACCATTATACTCCTGCCTGTCTGCTTCATTGAAAACACATGTATGCGTGTGTGTGCACGCTTGTGTGCTTCATGCATAGATGCATGTAAATGTGGGTCTGCCAAGGTAATCCTACTGTAACTTTGGGTGTGACTGCACATACAGACTCGAGACCCCGACAACATTGGCAGGACACACTATTCCTGCTATTTCATGCCCTCACTCCCAGCCTTGATCTCTGCCCACCACTCAGGCTTATTTACATGTGCAGCCTGTCTGAAAACATCTAACCACACCACAGTCTGAATATTTACACCAGACTGTATTAATGTAGTGACTACACTCACAAGCTCCTTTCACACCTGTGTCCGGTTACGGAAATCTTTCAGGTCAGTCGCATGTCTGATTAAGCATCTGAGTCGCTTTTAAATCAAAGCCATGGCGGTCTTCTCACTAGGTCGGGTGTATTAACATCTCTGCAATGCTTCAAACATGGGACATGTCTGAATTCGTTACACTTGATTAACTTAAATGTTGCGGCAACATACGGTTGAATATGTACAAGAAATGTGTCCCTGCATAAGTGGGATAAAATATTGGTAAAGCCATATATTGTCTCACTTTCTCTTGCAATACCATAATCGATACACTTTTGCCAAATATGGTGATTTTCTTAATAACATACAGGTGCTCTCAACAAATTCCACCAACAATTTGACCTACCAGAGTCCCCACTTCATGACTCCGTGTGCTGTGAAATTCCCTTTTGCCTTTTGCCAGTTTTTGGCTAATTTACATAATAATGGCTAATAATAAGAATAATGGCTCACATGGACATGTTGCAGTCAATTTGTGTGTTTAAGAGCCACAAAGCCAAGACTATGCACATTTTTAGACATTGTTTCATCTCACTTCATATTAAATTATGTTAAACTGACACCGCAATATAGTGAATACTTAACTGCTGCACTTGTATTCTTCAGTTACATAGACGCCGTGATGGATGGCAAGATGATTGTCTTGCAATATATCGATTATTGTAGAATCGCTGTATCGTGATACTGTGATTATCGTCTGCAAAGTATTGGAAATCATACCGGATTTTGAGTTTGTCCCTGATTCCGACCCCTACTGAAGAAAATAATAATAATAATCCTAATAATGTTTTGGGCTAAATAATGAAATTGCAGAGAAAATAGTCGAATGACTTTGAGAGGTGGGGGCAAGCATGCAATTCAAAATAAGTCTTAAAATCCATTACTAATGCAGCGTCAAAGAAAACAATCTTCTTCCTTAATATCATTACTTCTCATTGTAATGTTGTGACAATGTTAACTTGCACAGCCGGGGTTCAAATATTATGCAAGCACATAGCTCTTTTCATTAAATCCCGGTAATTGGGAATGAAGCCATGAGAGACTTTAAAATAACAGAGATCTTTGTCAAGCAAATGAAGACAGCGATGTTGCGTGTCCCCTGTCTGAAGAGGGCGATACAGCCAGATAGCTTGTCTGCAGAATGGAAAATATTATTTGCTGTCTCTTGATGCTTTCAGGTAAGTCACATGATTCATTGTCCCACTTGCGGACAACTTACCACCTCAGCCATGATATATGGCAACAGGGACAAATCACCTCGTGTGAAAATCTCCCTGTTCTCCCATTGTGCGTAATGACACAGGGGTATCCTCTTAATGTATAATGATGAAAATTTCCCACCACTGTGACTTTGCTTCAGTGCGAGAGACCCGCGAGCCGACATATGGCTCAGTGTATTGCAGCCGACATTGACGTATTGCGACTCGCGCTGGAGTGGGGCTCACATCAAGAGGAGGCTCGTCCAGACCACTTACTCTATAGATCATCTGAGACAGAGAGCTCTCCCTCAGCCTGTACGCTCTCCTAAAAATGGGCCCATTCACTCAGAAATGAAAATAGAGAGAAGGCGTGCTACGTCTTTGGAGTGCAAGTGCATTTACGTGTGTGGTATGAAACTCATACAGACACAGGAACATAAGGGTGGGCCGATACGTCTCACTTAGACCACACACATGCGCACAAAAATAATCATGCACACATACATATCTGCATGCGCACTAACACACACACACATTTGAGCCCCCAAACAACACAAATGACAACCACAGGCCAAGAAACACAGGCCCTTCACTGTCTGTTGCCATATCTCCTTCCAGCGACACACAGAGCAAACGCGCCTCAACACTCACCACGGCTGGGTGCGCTAGTTAAACGCTCTCAGAAGTGATGTCTCTTTGATGAGCTGTGGTAAGTGATATAATAATCACACTGCTGCGCGTTCGCCAGAACACTTGCCCATATTGCACCGCCAGCTCAATGCCCTTAGGGGAGACTCAGCCAAATAAACAGATTCCGTTTCTAAAAGCAGGGGCTGGTAATGAGGAGGCATGCCCGGCCAGATCAACCGCCACCGCCACCCCATTACCACTACGACTCTCCCGCTGAAGTGTTCGTCCTGTTAGCATTCCTCAATCCCAACAGTGATATCGTTGATGCTGGGGGCGCGACTGGAGTTTATACTGCCACCGACCAAGGCTATCCGTCTCTGATGAAAAAACACATTGGAGGGCTTCGTGTCACTATAGCATATCAGACAGAGGGATGGATAGACAGTAGACAGACGGGGATTGGATAAGCTCTTAATGGCAAACACATATGCAATACATTGATTGATCATTTCTGCCACAATGCATCAGATGCCCCATAATTCACTATGAGACAACAACCATGAAAGGCAGTGATACACTGGCTTAATTTTGAGACAATAAAGTAGACCGGCAATTTTGTAAGAAGATAAAAGAGAGAAAATAACCTCCAACCTGTGTTTTTTTCATTACAGTTTTGTTACTTAGAGGCCATTTTATCGACCCCAATTTTGTCCAGACTGACACCACCCATACCTGTTAGAAGCAATATCTACTGTCGCTGCTCCGACTGACAGATATCTCCTTTTGTCCTTTTGAGTATTAAGGACACATTCCCAGAGTATACCCTGCACATAAAAAGGACTGCAATGAAAACAGCATAATTATCCCAACTGCATAAAGCTGGAGTCAAGAGCTTTTTATTTGTTTTCTATGGCCATGAGAGTTTATATGGGCAACAACGGACAATCAACCAAAACAAAGACTAAGGCATGCATGCACAGGTGATTGCTCTTCTAAGAGAGCTTTAAGTACTAGGACTAGAATCACTTGGTAATTTATAATTACAAAAAAAAAAGAAAAATATTTGATGTGATTTTAGTCATCAAATTATTTTTCGGAAGGAAACGCCAAGAAACACTTGAGCCAAAGGGGACAAAGGCATTTGCCCCTCAGACACATGAAATCAAATCCCTTAATATTGATGATTATTCAGCAGGTTAATATCTATTGAACAAATTATGATTTTCTCACCAAATTTAATGTGTACCCCTGAGGCCTAATACATCCTTTGAACATGTTTTCTTCCTCACAGAGCATTAAGAGAGCAACGTGCACTATTTACTCGGATTTGCGAGATCACAAGTTTGCGAGTTCGATTAGGCGTTCACGTGAGAATGAATCTTGCCAGACTTCAAGTTATGCAAGCAATACTGGTTCAGACCAATCAGTTTCCTATAAGGGAACTACTGGCAGCTCGGGGAGCGGTGGCAGCTACGAGCATGAAGACCAACAGAAGAGCAAAAGGAGTGTCCTAAAGAGGTTGGCGTAGATTACATCACGTAGATTTGTGCACATTTGTGAGATAAAAATATAGGGACCTCCTTATTAAAACATCGCCCCATGGTGTTAGTTGAGATTAAAACTCCACAGGATACCTTTACACAATACAAATAAACCTAAAATGTCTTTGATAAGAAGGAAGACATCAATTGTGTTTTGGGAAGATGATTCAGAAGAACTATGCTAAAATACTTCCATAGGCCACATTGTTACTGAAAAACAAAAATAACATACGACCATCATCGTAGCTCGGTCTGTATTCTCATCGTCTTCCACGCTCAGACACCAAAGTGCTCGATGGAACTGTGTGCTTGTTCATAGACTCAGAGGTTAAAGTGTGTGCATATGAGCTAACCAAACAAATAAATATGATGCAGCCCATCAGTCTCAATATTGACATATCCACAGAATCCTCCACCCTTTAGCTTTTTTCTTTCTTTCTTTCTTTCTTTCTTTCTCGCCGTCCTTATTTCCTGCCTGGTAATAAGTACCTGAATACATAAAAGATGTTGCTCAAGTCCTTCCTGTTTATATTAATGTTTTATTTAGTGTTTTGTATTATCATAATCAAAGTTCCAATAAAAATAACAAAGTAGAATAAAATATACATATCAAGTGACAGCCTAGTTCCGTAACCTGTCCCGCGCGGAATCTTGATGTTATGTTAACAAACAAATTAGCATTTAAATGAGTCCTGCATTTTATCCTTCAAGGTTATGTTGTTATGGATATTAAATTAGAGTGTGTGTGGATTTGCCTGTGTGTGCACTTGTGTTTGTGAGAGTCTGTGAGTGTGTACGGGTGTGTGCGCGCGCGCGCGTGTGTGTGTGTATGTGTGTGCATGTGAGCCTGTGTGTGGTCCGTAAGCTGCCAACCGACAAGTCCCCCAGAGAGGTGTTAGAGCAGGTTTGTTTAGGGCTGGTTTGGGTGGAGACGTGCATGTCCAGCGTGCACGCGGGCTTCAGTCTGCACAAATTCGAGGGGGGAAAGCCGTCCAGACTTCTGCAGGAGATCTGATGGCCATTTTCCGCTGGACAAAAGTTCCCTCTAAACTTAACGTGTCTAAATTTTGCTTTTCTTTGTCTCGAGGGCGAAGTCTGCAAAAAACACAGCAGATCGGTTTGTCCGTGCGCTGGCCTGCTTTGGATTGTTCTACATTTTTGGCTGGGCTCCTAAAGCAACAGATGAAAGTGTGTGGACTGTTATTGCAGAGGTGCTACACAGCGACTGTTTAAACAGCAAACAGTGCTTGGATACACAGTGCACCCGCCAGATGGCTAAACTGAGACTTTAAACTGGGTCTACTGTGTTCTATCACTATAGTGAAGGAATCAAGACTTCACAAAACCTCGAACCCACAAGCCGATCTACATCTGCGCTTGACGTGTCAGCGCTTGTTGAGGATGCAGCAGCTACTTTTAAAGCCGGGTGTGACAGCTCCCTATCTGATAATGTAATTTCTTGTACTGACAGAACGAGAAGTCCTATAACGGTGACAATGAGCTCCGTGCCACCGAACCGGCTAATCTGTCCACATACACGGTTCCTTCAGGTAGAGATATGTAACAAATGATTGATGAAGCAGAAACATGAGGTCGAAAACTCTCCGTACGCACGTTCAAATCTGCAGATGATATTGTGGCGAGTCCACACTTAATCTCTACGGCAAACTAATCTCCCCTTTAATATAGTTGATTCACGAACCTGCTCAAAAACATGTTGTTTTTAATCTACCCCTCGCCGGCTCAGCAGCCATAATAAAATGTGGATTAACTTGTAAGCTGGGTGATATGTGGAGTTTCTTTTTTTTTTCTTCTTCTTCTTCTTCTTCTTATTCTTATGGCAGAGCGTCTCCTTCAGTCCGCAACAGTAAATATGTATGCTAATACAGTAGCTCATAAAGTCTTTAAAAAAACCTCCCCGTGATATTACAGGCGGAAGAGCTCACACTCACGCGCACACACTCCATATGCTCATACACACAAACATACAGTACACAGTGATGACTTTGCCTAAGGCGGTTTACGTCTATAAGCATCAAATATATTAAGCCTATAGCTTTTCTGCATTAACTCATTCAGTCTTTCAGTCCTTTCACTCTTTAAGGTAAAGCCCAGTCAAAATATATTTGGAATCTGCTTCAGGTGTTAACAAGGAAAAAGACTTAACAACCTATTAAATAACACACTTTTTTGAGAGCTGGACAGATTAATATTTTCTGAATTTGTTTGTTCAGCATTGATCTCGCTCTCAGCTAAAAAAAAAAGAAAAAAAAAAAAGAAAAACATGCAGCTTTACAATACTATAGCTTATTTTTGATGCAGGAAGTATTGTATTGATGTTACAGTTTGGATGGAATTGAGCTGCTTTTGATTCATTTTCACCCTTGTTTTTGTTTCACTGTTTAATCTTTACCTGAGTCGAATTGAGATTTCTGTGAGGGACAGGAAGTGCGTCAAGCCGGGCACACAAGAGGGAATACTGATAGACAACAGCAGAAAGGAGACAAAGAAAGTAACCAAAGAGAATCAGGACAAGGGGAAAGAATGGATTCAAAGCACCTTATTTGTTCAACATTACTATTTCTGAGATTCGGACAATCGGACAACGCTCGGTTCACTTGTTGTTTAGTCACGTGACCTCTTGGGGGAAGGAAGGTTCCAAATAATATTAAAAGACTATTAAATAATGTCATGTCCAGCGTTGTTGATGTTTTTTTTTGTGTATACCATTTTAAAAGCATCTTATCAAGTCTTTGGTTAAAAAAGGAACACCCATTAGGGAGTAAGTGATCCAGCCACACCATTTAATCCGTAGGTGGGGTCCAGTGACTTGATATATCATGCACAGAGCTCCAGTGATTAACACCATGTGGGTTTGGTTACAGTTGGACCAACTCCTGCCTATTATTATTATTGCCGTATCTGAAACTAGAGCCACACTTCTGATCACCACTTGGACATTCCAAGACACACTGATCTATCGCAGGGAACGTCAGCCTGGAAGCACTCAGACCCCCATGCAAACCATTTCCTGAAGCCCTACCTCCACCAATCGTCCAGGCCAGACATTTATTTATTTAGCGTTGCTATCCTGTGCAGTTTGGGTCATTGAAAAAACTAATTTAAGGAATTTACGGAGCCTAGTTTCAAACACAGGGTCTGTAGTTGAGTGTCTGATATGTTCTTGTGGGTTTGTGACAGGAAATAAAGATTTACAAACCGAGTGGAATTTGCTTCAAGACATGCCAGTGTTAGGTGGGGTGTTGTTATTCCAGAGTCAGAAAATTCCACCTCCACCCCAGAAACACATATCCTGTAAGTCCACATCCACAGCACATGTCAGAGCGGGGGCTCTGCCTCAAAGGGGTTTATAACATCATTCTATCTGAAAAACATCTCAAGACTGATACAAAAACATCAACGCAAAAACACACAAAAAACACTTCCAATACATATGACCAACCAAAAAAATGAAAGCAAATTATCTGACGCGTTTCAGCTTATACAATACTAAAAAAGTGCATTTTTGGAAGTTCGTGACATGTCAGCTGCAAGGAAACGAGCCCATGATCAGTGTCAAGTGGGCGATCTGTGAACAGTCAGTGTTCTTTGCGGCAAAAGTGGCTCGACTTTTGTCTGCGTTCAGTCGTCGGCGTGTTTTGTTTGTTCCACAACACTTCTCAAACAAGAGGAGGCAATCATAGAGGGAAGAGCAGATCTGAGGATGAATCACCACTTATTTTACACTACAGAAAGCTGTAGTTTATCGGCTGGTCAGCAGCTGCTCAGACCTTTCTTTCATTACCGAAATGCACGGGACCTTTGTCAATGCATCGGGAGGCAGGGGGAAAAGGCAAACTAAGGGGACTTTAGCTCTTTTTCGCCTCGCGCTGTTTTATCTTTCACACCCCCTCTGTTTCCCACTCGCTGTCTTTCTCCCCCTCATCTCTCTCTCACACACACACACACACACAAAGTACAAGGGACTTGAAAGACCTGTTTCAGGTGTTTGAACTCATCATTACCAACTCAAGCCTGGGGATCTGCTCAACTTGACAGTCTTGTTGATAGATTGTAATTGTATGGTCCCAATTGATTGACTGCGCCACACTCAATGTAATATGCATTTGTTGGAGGTTACAGGTAAAGAGGAAGGCAGTAATGACTTCCCCTCCTTGTCCTTTGGCGAATGACCCTGTACAAACTCTGACGGACACTTTACCATATTGAAGGGGGGAAAGGATACTTTTGCATTTCTCTGTGGATATTCTGCTTACCAGGCAGAAGAAGATTCTGGTTTCCCTTTTAATCAAATTTCAATTATTCCAACGGAGGAGAGGAAACACACTCGTTTTGTGGCGGTCCCTCTCTGTGTTCTTGAAAAACCAGTATTTTCCTCCAGCAGCTCCAGGTAATTAATCATCCATACATGTTTTAAAACATCAGCGACTCTCCTCGCTCAGTTCTCTCAGTCAGTGCTTTGCCTCTGTTGTCCCAATGTGTGAGTGATTACCACCAAACTAAATATATTACATATTCCAAAGTGTGGAAAATACACATATGGCGTGGTCTTTGAAACACAGTTTTATTTGAAGCATAAGCGGAAAAGAAAAAAGGAGGCTGAATGGAGTGTGACTTCCAATGTACAGGTGCGGCTAACGAAGTTGTAGAAAAGGAAAGGGGAAATGTACAGTAGCAGGTCAACATTTTTCACTTTTTTAACAAGCCAGGAGCGAGAGAAAAAAATACTGTGTGCACAAAACTGTGTGCACCAGCCATCAAATTGCTGGCTGGGAAATATCTTGGCTGTATTCAACTACTGTTTTTTTTTTTTCATGGTATGGTATTTCTTGGTGGTTATTCTGACTAACTTCAAAACAAATCTTAAATCATCATTGTTTTGAACGGGAGCCACTCTGTTTCTAATTTTGCACAGACTTGGCCCTCTCACAAGACTCGGCATGCCGGCTTGCCCACCCACTCCTTTGGAGCAGGGCACTGAAATTTTTCACCAATCAGGATTGAACCAGCAAATCCCCCCCACAGCTATATAAAGTCCACTCCACCCTAACCCAGATTATTAACTGTTAAAAAGTCAGGGTTGGCTCTCTCTCTCTCCCTCTCTCTCTCTCTCTCTCTCTCTACAAACGCTGCACTGATCCTGCTGCCCCAGCCTGACATGGCTGTTGGTCTTTTCAACACTGAATATATTAATTTGGCATTAAAGGACACCCAATGCTACTCTAACAAGCACTAATGCATGGTTCCCGGTGATGTTATTATAACCTTTTAATTAGACAGATTCAACAGTTTTTTTTTTTTTATCAGAAATCTTTGAGGCTGTATCGTTTAGTAACTTGGTGAATGTAGCTATTACTGGCAGGTGTATATCACCACAGGCAGGGTCAGTGTTTTGAAAGGGCCATCAGCCTGTTACTGCGAATAAACCGATAGTTGCACACACGCTATAAACATTCACCTTATGTGTGCATCGCATGAAGGTGGACACAGAGGGCAGTAAAAGTCATGGGATGAGAGGTTTACACCAGAGGTTACATTAAACCTCTTGAGGGCTCACCAAAGCTGCGTTCCTTTCATAGGACAGAAACAGCCTCCGCAGCAGATTGTATGACATGCACACACAGGTGCAGACACATGGCTCGCGCTTGGTGATACTCACATACTTTGCGCACAAGTTCCGGCGTCTAACAATACAGCCATAATTCTTTTGTTTCATTGGAGAAAGGTTCGTGAAGCGGAGTGGATCTAAATCAAGCTTCTAAAAGCTGCATACGGGTCTGAGATGTTTCCTGGGTTATCTGACAAAGACAGAGGACATAATGAGAGACAGATCGGTTTCACCTCCATCCACTTCTCCTCTTCCTCCCCTCGCTAAGTCTTCCCCTCTCTCTGCTCTGCCATTCCGAGATACAGGACCTGCACCCAGCTCTATCTTGGTGCACAACCGGATCACACCAGGCCAATCTTCCCCCCCCTAGAAATAGAGGAGGGCCGGAAAAAGACTCCCCGTTTGCTGACGTCACCTTTTCGAGAGCAGGGGACACAGGGGAGAGGTAGCGAGTGGATTACAGGTCTCTAAAAATAAAATTGAAATATGGCTTCTGTTCTGCAACCTCCCTTATTCCGTCTCTCTCTCTCTGTCTCTCTCTCTCTCTTTCTCTCTCTGTATGTTTTTTTGTTGACTGCTTTTCTCCATGTGCCACATCCCTATAGTGTGCAACATACTGTTAAATGTCTGTTGCCTTTATGATAAGGTCTAGCAGTTGACCATGATACTTGCTTAATAATATACTTACATAAACATATTATATAGGTGTGGCCTGGTTGCACATTATTGTTTTAAGCCTCGGCCTCTTGCTCAGTTTAACTGGTCTCAGAGGACGGCGGGCATTGAGTACTAATTGGTTCCAGAGCGAACCATAACATGGACTCCACCAGCGACCGTCCGCCTTCATCACCACAGGACCGTAACGAGTGTTTTGCAAACAACACAGAGGGGCTGATAAGAGGCCAGGTGGATAATTGATGTGGTTACTAAGTGGCTAATTTGCATTCTTTACGCATATCAAACTAAGCAAAGGGAGAGATCGGGGTAATAAGACAGGGTTGGGGGGAATTACAGTCATAAATGACAACATGAACTCAAAATGCTGTCCGAAGTGCCCAGAATTCTAAGAGAACACACGTTTCTAAAGTGATTAAGGGTTTTAATAGAGTTGAGTGTACAGGCTGGGCAATATGGCAAATAATGTTTTCTCAACAATCTTTTTCTTGTCAGAGATAAATTAAGAGGATATCATATTTACATTTAAAAAATGAAAAATCAGGTGGATCAGCGACTCAAGGCTCACATTAGCCGAATTTGCTGGTATCCCGTGTAGTTGTCCGGCAGATGGAAATACGAATGGCCAATAGCCGTGGCAAATACAGTATGCCAAATAAGCACAACGCATAGCTTAATATTGTGCGACCTATACGACACAACTTAAATATAAACTTAAATCATGCAGAAGTTTCATTTTGCCACCACTGTTGGCAAACATTGAGAGTTTGATTGAAGATGGTTCAAACCAGAGCGGTAGGAGAAGTTCAACTGTGTACCGTGTCCTGTGCAAAACAATTGTTTTCCACCTGGTGTGTGCTCCTATCACGTTGCATTTCTAGCTGTTTTTTTATTTTATTTGATCGTTGCTGCAGGACTCAGAAGGAGTTGTAGGCTCTGCTGCTGTTCGGAATCTTGAAGTCTAATCCCAGAGCATCCACAGCCCTGGATCTGAGATCCCCGTTGAGGTAAACCTTCTCTCTCCTCACAGGCAGTGCACAGAGGTATCTTTTCTGGCCCAGCCAAAACCAAGGCAGCCTACTCCTCCTCCAACACAAGGCTTCAACGCTTTTTCTGCTTTGCATATTCTACAAGCAGTTCATCTACTAACCAATCATCAGTGGCAGCTTTTGATGACTCACAGTAACATATCACCTCTCTACCTTTTCTCGTCTTCCCAGATCCCACTCACCAGTTTGCTGTGGAAGTGGATATCTGGGACACCGATGTGGGGGATAGTTCTTTCAGTCGGCTAAGGATCAGAGGGTTCACCTGTGTGCCTTCTCTTCATAGGACACAAATTACGATATGAAAGTAGGAACCGGGGGTTGTTTTTCAGTGGAGGACGCATTGGAATAATAGAAACAGTGCTTGGAAGGGGCGGAACAGCCATTTATCGTCTGGACTGACCACAAAAACCTGGAATACATTCGTTCAGCCAAGCAACTGAACACTCGTCAAACAACTTTTCCCTTTCACACAGACCAGGCTCTAAGAAACGTCAAGCCTACCGCCCTTTCTTTGCACTTTCAGCCATAGAACTCTCCATCCCAGCCTAGTTGGGAGTTATACGCTCTACTGCATGTGTCATCTGTGCTGTAACCTAAAGACGTAGAGAACAGGGTAAAGCATTCCCACTCTGAACAACCTGCACAGAGCTTATCTGTTCCTGCCAGTCACCGTTCTCCATCGCCCCTCTCTTCCACTGGCTTGACAACGCTTCTGGTTGTTGTCAATGGAGAGGGACACCAAAGAATTTGTCACAGCTTGCAAAGGTCTGCTCTCAAAATGAGACAACTCACTAAGCTCCTTCTGGTTTTCAGTATCTCACCACCCCTGGTCAAACATCTTTTCTGATGGCCGGCCTACCATCCTCTGATCGTAGCACGGTCATGTTTGTGAAGCTGCTTTACTAATTCCATGACCCACCGCCAAAGAAACACTTGAAGCAATGTTGCAACACATGTTACGACTGCATGGTCTCCCGAGTGACATGGACTCTTACCGGGGGGGCGCTATTCACCCCTTGATTTTGGTCAGAGTTTTAACCCAGTGCTGTAGTCCTCCGTTGTCTGGTTTACATCCACAATCCAAAGGCCAAGCAGAGAACGTGAACCAAGAGATGGTGAAGGCTGGGCACTGCTTGCCGGCCACAAGCCCTCCGGCTGGAAGAAGCAGCTGTCGTGGATGAAGAACGCTCATAATGTCCTGCTCAGTTCAGCTTCCGATCTCTCACCTGACCGATTTGCTCAATTCTGATATCATTTTCAATTCGTACTTCTTTAGTAAGAAGACAAATTAAACTATACTAGAGGCAAAAAAAACCAACAACTTTTAAAGCAGATTCAGACTGCCACTACTTTCAAATAAAACAAAATAACAAGGTTATTTAGGGTTCTATCTATAAAACAATCTATTAAAAAAAACAGCTGGAGTCATTATTTTCATTGTAAGGACACACAGCAGCTGCACTACTATCGCATGTCTGAGCGACTGAGCTGTTGCACAGTGGCAACAGTGGGAGATGGGATGATAACTGCTGACATTTTGAAAAAGTGCAAGCCTTCATAACATGTCTAACCCTGGATCCAACTATGAGATCCAAAAAGGTGTCAATACAAATAGATATCATGAAAGCATCACTAAGACTTATTCTTGTGCTGCTGTTGTTGCACATTGTTTTTTGTGCTAATTGGCCAAAAATATAGGGTATCTGGTGCTGTGGGAGTATCCTATAAACCTAATTTACAGATGCTTTTACTATTATCTCACACAGCTCAGTGTAAACTGTGAGCAAGAACAACTCTCTCAGGAATCCTGACGCCTCTTTCCTGACATGCAATAGGGGACCAAATTAATGGACTCTGCAAAACACTGAGCGATTCAACATTCAGCATTTAGACACATGATTGAATGGTATATGAGCTGTTTTTTTTTGTGTGTGTGTGTGTCTATCATTCTTGTGTGGGTACTCCTGTTTCACCAAAGACAGCTAAACATGTTGTGGCATGCTATTCTACCCTACTCCCATCTTCCCTGCAGAAATAAAGTTAATTAAGGGAGAAGTTACTATTTGCAGACTGTACCACAATAATAAGTTATTGATACCCAAGCTGGTCCCACCTCTTTTTATATGTGCATTCTTCTCTGCCTGTTTGCTGGCACGGCTCCGAGCTGCCTTGCTCTCCCCCTTAGGAGCACATCTGCCGCTTTAATGCTCCACCAGAGTTTATGGAGGTCTCAGCACAGGCCAACGCTGCACCTGCACATCCATCCAAACAAGAAGAACAGCACTTCTATTGTAAAAAGGAACTCACGGTGAATCAATCTCTTCTATCTTAGCTCTTATATCACATAATGTGGCTGGCAAACTCAATCAGTGTAATAAATTGGTGAATGGAAATTACGGAGGAGGAAGGCACTGAGATTGGGGGTAAGGGAGATAAAGAGAAAATGAGGCACAAAAAAATGACAGTAAAAAAGGAGTAAAAGAAAAGGAGTGAGAGAAAGTCGTGTCTTGCTGTCAATTCCTCTTCCAGTATAAAGAATCGCTGAGGCCACCTGCACCAGATGCTGGCTAGGATCATTAGGCGGGTGGCTAAAGGAGAGGTGCTTACCCAAAGAGGAGAATTGTGTACCGAGCCCACCTGCCCAGGGGTAAGAATCTCCCTGGGACTCTTACGCTGAAAGAAAGAGAGTGCTGAGCCTCCCTTAAACAGATGAAGCTGAATAAAACCAAGGCTATTTATCAGTGTAGCAGCCACTCAGCTTGTCACTCCTCACCCTTCCTCCTCCTCTCCGTTCAACCGTTTGTTCACGGCGGCGCCATCGCCTCACACAAAGCAAATCGGAGCAGTATGGCTGAAGTAAGCCAAAATGACTTCTCCAGCTGGCCGAGAGGACAAATTAATACATAGTAGAGTTGGGCACCACTTGAGAGTCATTGCCATGTGACTTTCAGTGAACTTTGGAATATGTGGAACCACACACACTTAGAAGCTGTGTCTGGTTGTTGTTTTTTTTTGTTCCTAGAGGGCATTCCCACTGTGGCAAACATCTGTGTCACTGAAGTTCTGACCAACCACTTTAGAATGACCTAGCAACCGCACCATTATCCGACTTCTAGCGCTTCCTGGGGAAGTCCCTTGGTTCAGCTGTAGATCAAACGGACCATCAAAAATCACGAATACTGTCTACAAACACGCAATCGTCTGGTCAACGGAAAGCACTGCTGGTTCAGTCGCCCCTCCGTGTCTACCTCCAATCCTCATCCTTTGCGACAGTGAGGTGATTTCCTACGCTCCATTCGTCATGTGAGGAGCGAACAGCTAAATCCTTGTCAGGGCTGAAAGAGTGATTCCTGCTGCTATTGTGTATCACTGACGCTGCTCCCCTGTGGCAGATTTTCCAACACACTCACAAAGTGGGAGACAGATTATTTTCAGCAGACCTACCCCTCTCCGGGGGGCAATCTGTCTGCGTTACACCGATGTTAGTCACAGGGATAAAGGTAGCGTGCTCCACTAACAGTCTACAGAATTTTCTCTCCTGTTCCTAAGTGCTTTTAAAGCAAAAGTAATTATGCATGATATGTTAAAGTAAATGAATGATCGTGGTGTGTACAAGTAATTGCCTCCCTTCTTTACCATTACCACTGTATCGTGCTGAAAAAGAGAATATGGGGAAAAGTTAGAAAGCAGCATAATGGGACATTCTGAAACAGACAAAATTGTCTCATTATGATGCATTATACAGACCACTCAGAGCTGCAGCCTCAGAGGTTTGGTAATTTTGGACCCACACGTGTATTGTTTAATCAGCATTGTTATCATTACCGCTCCTCCTCCTCCACCCCTCTGCACTAAAGTG
The DNA here is from genome assembly GCA_900302685.1 of Spondyliosoma cantharus. Taxonomy (NCBI): domain Eukaryota; kingdom Metazoa; phylum Chordata; class Actinopteri; order Spariformes; family Sparidae; genus Spondyliosoma; species Spondyliosoma cantharus. The sequence continues at coordinate 36,846 of OMLP01012667.1, forward strand.
CTGAAGCAGGTGAATTACGCCACGGAACTTCATGATACTCAGGTGTCCATTGTGCTAGTAGGCTGAATCCAAACCGCTAACCCCTCAATAACCTTTAATGATCAGCTAGTGCCCTTAAAAATAGATGTACCTTGCAGGACCAGCTCTGCTGTACGTGTTTGTTTTTTGAGGCATCATATAATGAGCCGTAATCCTGGGTATTGATACGTCTCCTTGCTTTTGTGCAGCCGTAATAAGAAACAGCGGCAGTGGTAGGCAAACCATTCAGTGCGATAGCCATGTCTAATGGGGCTATAATGCAGGGTTGAATGGCTCTATCTGCTGGGGAGAGACAGCCCTCTCAGCAGCCCCTCAGGCCATCGCCTCAGGTCCATTTCAGAGGAAATGCTCAAGTGTTTCATAATTTCCATTTATAAACGGCTTGTTTTGATCACTGAGCTATAGCATTATGTCTTTTTCGCAGTTTGCTGGCCGTTTGACAAATCAGATCACCAGCTTTGTTCATCCTTAAAATGATTCCTGCTAATAATGGCAAAATAGACGGTTAGTTTGTAATTTATTTAATCGTGTCACTACTACAGTGCAAAACAGCTTAGGAGAGGCAGCCAACGAGATCAGGGTAAAGGACAGAAAAACTCCCTACTGTAAAGCAACATCGCATTCACAGTGCTCTTCAAACCCCAAACAGTCGAGATAAACGTGGGAAATGGCTCCTTTATTTCATTTTATTTTATTCCTTTATTCCTGCGCGCTGGTCTCTGAGGAGTGCTGGCATCGATTGCTGATTTAATGAAAGCGTCTGTTCCTCTCCCCCATTCCTCACTCCTCCACCGGGTCACTCCGCTTAAAATGCCTCCGTTAATCAGATTTCTGTTAAAAGCTGTAAATAGAATCAGAGGTCTGGTGCCAAGACACACTCTGCTTTACTCTAGTCTTCACTCTGTCTCTCTCGTTTCTACGGTTTTTCTGATCTACTATAGGGAATTTGGTGGGCCTCTCTTCTAAGGTAGCGTTGCGTACAATGGGCACGGCCTCAGATTCTCAGTGTTAAACACAGATTTGCGAAACAAAATGTAGGAATAACCAAACGCGCTGAATTGTATATATATATAATATGTAGCCATTTATCTACTCGATTAATCTATTAGTTAATGATTAGAAAATGAAAAGGCAACTCTTGACAAACAAGGAATCATTTTAAAAAAAAACTTTCAAGCACAAATGCCAAACCCTCTGAAGTTTCAAGTGTGACCATGTGCAGCTTTTCCAAATTTGACTATTGGTCAAAAAAATCAGGCTGTTTCTTTGAGATGAAAACGATCAGCAGATTAATCAATATCGAAAAACAATGATTTGTTGCAGCAATGTAGCAATGTTGCGACAGGAGGTAGATGTTTGCCTGGTTCCATTCCAACAACTATGCTCCATCTACTTTAGCACTTGATTGCTGAGACTGCCTCCTAGTGCCTCGCCACTTCAGGAATAGTATCTCATTCTCTTCTCATAATCCGAGTTCTCAAATGTCTGATTAGTGTCTGAAGTGGTGGTGCCAGCCTATATATTCAGAGTCATATATTCAGAGTGTCATTAAAGATGAAATAGCTGAATGTAAAACATTAAAAACGACAGTCAAGAGGGATTTATTTATATATTGAAAACACTCATGGATACTCCAAAGGGGGGATTTTGAGAGTTGTTACGTGGCGCAAATGTATTTTTATGCTTAGTTATTTTGTTCATTATAGTTTACATATCGAAGTAATCACCAAAGAAAACCCTCACAGTTGAAATGCTCTGCCTTTGCTGTCAACAGCACCATGTGGAAGAAATGAAGGTCTCAACCTTGTTGTTATCACATGATTTGTGTTGGACCTTCAGTAGAGGAACTACTGTGAAATGAAAACACAAACTGAGAAAGTAAAAAGATAAAAACAATCTGCTATAATGTCCCAAGTAATGTCACAGTGTAACAGAGCATCACTGTTGATTCTTTAAATACCTATGAAAGGTAATACGAAAGGGGGTCAGAGTACTGGTTGGCTAAGGTTTCTGAGGGGGTGGTCCTCGGGCCTCCTTCACAGGCTAAATCTACATTGTATCAAATAGTGAAGAAAACTGCTGCTATATTTTTTGGGATGGCATTTGCATTTGATATTTGGGGCCAATGCCGATACTGAGATAGGGAAGTAAAAACTTCTGATATCAATACATCAGACAGTAAAAGAACGTTAAGCAATGATTCCTCAAATGTGGTTATCCAACACATGTGAAAAAGAAAATACAACTGAGGCAGGATATTTGATATTTGAGTTGAACAATAGTATTTTTCATCGAAAGTAACATTAATGCACTACCTCTAGGTGACTTTAATAATTGGAAATATTTTTTTCTGGATTTTAATATTAAAAAAACAGAATTCAGTTTGTTGCATATGGGGCAACATATATATCGCTCATGCTACTTATCATCTCCCTCCAAGACTACTGCAATGTTCGCCCTGGCGTCTGCCATCAGACCTGTGCAAATTGTCCAGAATACCTCTGCCCACCTCGGTGTTAAACCTCCTGAAGTTCTCCTGCACCACTCCTCTTCTCCTACATTGGCTCCCTATTGCAGTTCCTATCCAGACTCCCATACTAGCCCACATGGCTGTGAATTTGGCCCTATGTTCCCTCATTTCCTTTTTCATAAATGTATCCTAACCCTAACCACTAAACATCCTAACCCTAACCCTAACCCTAACCAATTACTCATTCATTCATTCATTCATTCATTCACTTACTATAAAGTGCTTCCAAAAAATCTTGTGGGAGGATAGGGCTTAAATTGAAGGGAAATGTAGGAGCACAAGACCTAAATTTAAGAAAAATCTTAGAAATGTGGGAACATAGGGCTGACCCCATGAAAGAGAACCACTCCTTCATACCTCCAAGCCAAACCCTACATGTTGGCCCAACCATTGTCCTCATCTGCCTCAGGAAGACTGCTTGGAAGCTTGGAAGAGGTTCTCTACCACAACGCTATTTATTCGGAAGAGCTGGACTTTTCCCAATGATCAGTGTCATCAAGCTCTTGTTCACTTTTGAGTTTGCCTGCACTCCCACTACGAAGACATCTGGCAAATTAATGTCATGTAATATATAGCCCAACGTTCACAGACAATTGAACCTGCTTGGGTTTGTACCGCCTGCTCAAATGAGGTCTACATGGAATTCACCAAAATATTTTTGCAAGTTAGTGCCCTTGTCCTTTAGAGACCTTAAAAGCACAGTAGTGTGTCTTCAGTATCACACTCCAGAGCGTGCTTATACATGTGTATGTACAGTATGAAGTATGTGTTAGTTGTGCACATTCTCACCATGTTATCGTTTTTATTTACACCGCTTTATGTGCGGGAATAGTATATACATGGTTTATGTGCAAATGAATCATTTATACATCTGGCCCCAGGAGTTTGGAAGAGTCGTACGTTCAATTTAATGTACTGTGTACATTTTGTTTTTGATGCGATTTGATTATGCAGTTTGCCCAGGAAAAAAAAGCACTCCTTGGGCTCACATACCCTGATTAGTTATTGTATATGCTAAAGGATCCTTTAAGATGAGACACTTTACTTTTCTTTCCGGCAGATAAGCAGCACTTAGTCTGCCACAAGGGCTAATCATCACATTGTTCCTGATGAATAGCCAGCCAAAATGATTATGCACTCTACAAAAACTCTTAATTAGCAAAATCTCTTCCTCAATCAAGTATCTAAATTACATTTGTACAGTTCAGTGATTACTGACCAAAAGGAGGATTCTTGAGCTGTAAAGAATACGCTGGCCCATAAATGGTCCCATCGAATGGGTGACCACTCACTGAATGAATCATGTCTTAATAATTAAATTGTATGGCGTACCGAGAGTGTTAACTTTAGTGGATGCACATTGAGCGGTTCTGACTTCTCACTAGGCTTTTAAAGAAATTAAGTGATGGGCTTGGACAATAATTTCTCTTTTCTGGGTCATTGATTGTTCTCTTTTTGGCTCCTCCAGGCCCATTTTGCTCGTCTACTTAAGATTTGCATTCGGAGATGCCTGTCTTATCCCTCTAACCTCAGACAGGCCACGAGAGTAAAGAGACACACGAGGCTGAGCTGTCACAGCTGTTGCTCTTGAATTGTGGCAGTCAAAATATTTACCTTGATTTTAAACCTTTTTTGGATATCTTACTTTATCTGATAGTTATTCACTTAACCACTGTAACTGTTCCATTAATTACACATTTAGACATATAGCACTATAGTCACAACACATAGTGCTATATGAATATTATTTGTTCACATAAAACATCAGCGCATTATACATTGATATAACCAGTTAACATCACACAATCGTATTAAATTTACTTTACAGTCACATCTATCAGGTTAACAATGTCTAACATCTATCACATTAAATCGCAATCTGAATATATTGATATGCCTATTCATCAAATTCTGGACATTTTCACTTTTAATTTCAGTGATGTATCTCGTGTAATGAGTGGCGCTTCTATCCTGCCAAATGCCTGTGTTTAATCAGCGAAGTGATGGGCTGCTCCGAAGAATAGTCACTTAACGCTGGAAAGCTTAAAACACTGTTGCCACAGGAGTGAACAAACCGTAATAAAAGCTGTTAATAGGAGAAGAAAACCGAAAGAAACGGCTGCTATGGTTATCTGAAATGTTTAATTATGTAAGCCAGTCAAAATAGCCCTGATGAATTAGCTATAAGAACATTTGTTTAACACATTGAGACTGTCAAAACAGGAAAATTAGTCACAGCACAGAAAGCTGCTTTTCCCTTTTTATTACGTGTTCATTTTTCTTTTCGTTTTTTGACCTCAGAGGACTAACAATTTGCTGCAATCTGTTAGCATCCAGCTATTAATCTAGTGGTTGCCGAACAGCCTGCAGGATTGCTGTGATTTAAGGACCATAACAGCGTCTTCTCTCTCCATTCAGGCACCTGCATCCCATTTGTTTCGGCTTTCCTAAGACGTTATAAGCAGCCTGTCAGCATGTCATAATATTAGGCCAATAATCAAAGTCAATTAGGGTCCGTCTTCCCTCCCTTTTGCACCTAATGCCTTTCCACTGCTATGTCTTTGACATTTAGGAACAACCATCGCTGCCTTTCTATGATTTTCTTTCCAAAAGGGTCTGATATCAAGCTTCATCCTGATCAATAAATAGAACTGTAGGCTAGTGCCATTTATCACCTCCAAAACAGCCTACCTGTCTCTCCTGAAGAACGATAGATCTCCCATGCAGTCTATAATCTGAAATTACTCATAAAGACTGATTAGGGGCAAATCAGAACCTCCCTCTTCTGAATCCTGTACATATCATCAAAAAAGGCTTCCTGGAGTCAAGCAGCCATATGATGGACGAGCATTCTCAAGCACGAGGCCAGAGTATTGTGCGTGCCATGAAGCTTATTTTATAGGGTCCATGATAGATGTTGTTTAGAGCGATTTAAGCGGCCCTTATGCTGGTGTCAGCATCTGACCCCTCCGCAGTGATAAAGCTATCAGAAAGAGAGAGTAGAACCAGAAGTGAAATATGGAGGGAGGGACACGTGTGCCAGATAAACTCCTGCATACTGGGCACCCGCCCAGATCTGGGAGGGGAAAGCCTTCAGTCTTATCTGCATAAAACTTGAGTGAGGGTGAGAGGGTGGGGGGTAGAAGTGCAGAAAGAGTGGTTTCAGTGAAATTGCCTGTGAAGTCCAATAACTGTTCAACTTTGAAAACCTGAGTTCAACGCAAGCATTTTCCCAGGAGGAACAAGTGCAAACCGCCTGATCAACTGCATCAATCAGACCAAGGTTTAAGACATAAGCAAAGTAATATGATTAATCAAATCAACCTGGGAGCAGTTACACTGTGCACAGTGCAATGGCAGTGAATGTATAGCAGTATCACTGGGGACATTGGCAATGTTGCATCAAGAACTTAAAAAAAACAATAAGAGCAAAGTATGATAATTAAAAATGGAGAGGAAAGGAAATTTGGGGAAAGGCTTCAAATAAAAGTGACACTAACTTGGCAGACCTGAGATGCTGAAGGTGGAGGACAAGACTGGAAGGCCGTTTTCATCAGGTGCCGTATGGCCTCGTATCAAATCTAGAAAAGGCTTCAACCTTAATGACCAGATGAACTGCGATTGATAGCATGCAATATCTAAGATGTAAATGGAGTCAGTTTACTTAAATTCCAAAAATAATTTCTGACTTACCCAAAGTTATACACATAGTCACTGTTTATTTTGCAGCGGTGCAATATGCACCCCACAATGACGCTTGGGGCTGCAACTTCAATCCCATTTTTTAGACGGTATCTGTTTAAAGCTCCAGTGTGTAGGATTTAGTGGCATCTACTGGTGAGGTTGCAGGTTGCAACCAATTGAATACCTCTCATCTCATCCTTCCCTGTAGTGGCCGCTAAAAAATGCAAAAAACACGAAAGGCCCTTTCTAGCGCCAATGTTTATTTTGTCCCTTCTAGGCTGCTGTAGAAACATGGTGGGCTCCTTGGAAGAGGACCCACTCCCTCTTTAGATATAACAGCATACTGAAAAGACAACAATCCTTTTTTTCAGGTTATAATGCACAAATAAAAAGATAATAATGAACATTATATTCCATTTCTGCCAAAAGATCATTGATCAACCTAAATCCTCATTAATCACACACTGGAACGTAAATATTTTAGCAAGCTGTCGCCATTAAAAGCATGCCAATTCAGCTCTTAGCAGTTCTTGTTTGTAGTGTACCGATGGATGTACAGACACTGAATTTCTTTGCTAAAGAAAACTTAAAAATATTATGAGTCTCAAGTAGGTTCTTAAACAAATATTTTTATGCAGATTTCTGGACATTCATCTGTGACGGATGTAAAAAGGCAATATCCGTTAAAAACTAAAAAATATATGTGTCACGTCTGTGTGTCCACATTCGATTCATGACAATGAGTTATGTTTCAGAAAAAGAAAGAAAATAGAAGACAATGGTTGTGTACCTTAATTGCCTCTATGCTGCAGCTGTGTTGATAAGTGGGTCAAATCAGCAGACAAACCACAATCACTAACTTCCTGTTGTTTTTACCTCTCCCTTTAAACTCACACACCCACTCCACCTCTCGTATCTGCCTCTGCACCATCCCGTACAGCTCTTTCACACACCCTGAGGAGGAACGTCTCATCGTTTTGAAAACCACCGCTCGGGGTAGTCCACAGACCTCACCGCAGAATAGCCCGAATGCACACGTGGCTCTGTTATCAGTGATTTCCATCCACCATAATCCTGCCAACCTGAGCCACCATACTCAATTAATAATCATGAAGAAAGCAGTCACATCCATATTGATGTCAACAGCTTGCTGGCGGGTTCCTCCTGTCCTGACTTTTGCTTACAGGTCAGTGAAGAGCAGACCAGGCAGGACGGTGATATTGCCACAGTTGATTGCATCATCGTTTGTTTGCAAGACAGCACATCTGAAGTATATCATTATGTTTGTTTAGCCATGATGTCACTGTCATTAGCTTATAGCCCAAAGCTTGCTCACAGACATCCTATTGTGGCTAATAACTTTCCATCAGACACAACTTTATAGCCCATTATTAGCAGCTAGACCGTTTTGTCCACTTTCTCAAACTCGCTGATCCTTTGCGTTGCTGATAAACTCGGCTGTTTACCCCTCTTCAAACCACAGGCCCCGCTGTCACGCTGCATCAAGAGCTCTGCCAATCAAAACTGAGTGAAAATGTGTTCTAATCTCAGTGAATGAATTCAGTCACCCCTCTTATTAAGCTCACAATTACAAAATAATCAAGTTGTAATTATCTACAGAAAAGACATCCGAATAAAAAATAAATAAACAAATAAACATTTTCGTATCCAAATCCTTCATTTCAACCGGCTTGAAAGAAAGACAAGGTGCAGATTCAGAGTTGTACAGCAGGTAAGGAAAAGTGCTGGCGCAAAAAAATGTTCTTCACCACAGAGGTTAGTCTTTTAGGAAGGTATTACAATCCCAATGGGACATTAACCTCACCTCCCCTCTCTCCTCCAAGCTCTATAATACAGACGCTGCCCCAAATGAGTAGTTGGTGTTGTCATGTGAAATTGAGACCTATTGGTTGTAATCAGGGAATGCGACAGGACTGTCCCCTCTAAGAGCAGGTCACCTCTACTCCCCCGCCCTCTTCCCCGCTCTGGTCCGTTCAGCCTTCATGAGCCCCATGTTTTATTCCCCATTTCTGTCTACACACATTGGCCCTGTCATTTTTCACCCCGCTGACTGATTACTGGTTACACTGTTCAGCCAATCTCCACTTACAGCTCCTTGTCTTCTCTGGCTTTATGACATTATTACATGTCTTTATCACCGCCATCAATACTCCGGGCCCCATAGTGAGATGTTTCAACACACAGTACAGACCGGGCATAAACATCATAAGCTTAGCCCACAAATCTTCAACACATACCACATTGCACCATTTACAGTAGGTTGGAAAGGGACCAGAAGCAAAACAAGTTTTTTTAACTGAGTTAACGTGTTATCAATTCAATATCAACAACATTATCACACTTCCATTAATAAAGTAGAAGTTACTTGCACAGTCTAGGATTTTATTTTATTTTTTTCTGGCTAGCTGAACCAAATTGGCTGTGATAACAGAAGTTCAATAGTTTGACCAACCAAGCATGTGTAAAACTTTGTAATGAGATTCATCATCCTCTAACTCAAAATTAAATTAATTTTGGAATCAATGGAAACAAGGCAACAGTCCCTATATCACCAAGTCTAGTAGGTTAAGCATGTGGGAGTGGTCACACAGAGGAAGAATGGAAAAAAAGAGGGTGAGATTATAAAAAGTAGCATCTCAAAAGTAAAGACATCTCTATATGTGCTCAACCACACGATCGAAAATGAACACACTCCTATTTTCACTAACCAACATTATTCTTTTGGGTGCTTTTTCCTTTTCATCTCTGTGTACTCTTCACAATAAGACTTTGCATATTGTCTCCAAACTGAGACAGTTAAACATCACTTCTACTCCGATATTAGAGACTCTGAGAGCATCATATGGAGATGAAACGCGTTTGTGTGTTGAAAAGAGGGCAAAGTTAAGAGAGGCAAAAAAAAAAGTAAATCCTTAATCAAACAAGCCAAACACATTGCAATATAAACTACAAGAACAAAATTAATGATAAAAAACAAGAAAAATAAAAACATATTGCCAGTTTTCACCAAAAGCTCTGGCCAGACAACATCCGAGGTGCACAGCTGTCATGAACTGCTGACAAAGTAACAGTTGTTGTATGTTAACACTGAAAATACATATTCTTTAATTCAGTGTAATATGCATTTATGTTATAATTCTAATACAGTTTAATTGGTCTTAGCAACTTGAACATGTGAGCAATGCCAGTGTAACCCTGCAGATGGTTAGTTTAGGTTCACAGTTTATTTGGAGCTTCTTGGCATGTCATTTTAATTCATGACAACAACAGCAGTAGCATCTTTCAGTCTATTCATAAACTCCGACCAGGTACCAGTCGCAAGCGAGCAGAATAGTAAATATGTGGCTATTAATAAACATTAAAAATGTTAAAAGGAAAAAATAAGCTACACTTATCTTTATTTTAGTAATTTTCCTCAAATTTAACAGAAAACACTTGTGTGCGTTCTGAGTGTGTGTACCTATGTGAGCATTAGTGTCGGTTATTTGAGTGCAGTCATGCGTGCCTGCCCCCCCTTGTGTGTGTGCGGAGCTGTGTCTCTGTGAGTCTGAGTGTGTTCTCGTGCAAGAGCTTGAACACATACAGTAACTTGATTGAAATGGGGAATTTTAACATGAGAGAAGCGTAATCTTGGTCTCACAACAGGGCGCCTCAATGTCAGAGGAGCACTGCACTGGTGGCAATTACTATTGACATCACGCTAATTGTAGCTGAATAATTAATCCCTACTGTTCTGGAGTACGGGGACCTGGAAAGGTGAGCTGGATGTGGCAGAGATGAACTCGTGCAAAGCAGAATGGCGACTAATTGGATTTAGGATCATTGTGTTTATTGGGAAATTACAATATTACCTATACCAGTTTAGGTCATGTGTAAGGAAACACAGTCAGACTCTGAAGACCACAGCATACCAATTAATAACATTTATAGTATGAATCCTAATATCCACACACAGTGTTCTTGAAGATAAACATATAGACACAATTATTGGATATGCAAAGCTGAATTCATCTTATGAAAACAATGTAGTCTGTGTGAGTAAAAGGAGCACAGTGAAACTCTCAGTGATTGTATGTGTAGCACTTGTCTGCCCTCTATTGGACACAATGTTTAAATATGTCTTTCTTCTTCCAAGGATGCAGAGCAAAATGTTATATTTTACATTTTTAAGATGGGTAATTATACTGAATAAAAAAATCATGGTGGTCCAGATGATTTAGGCCAAACAAGACAGTCCGTATTACGTTTAATGTATGTTCGTAAACTCCCTCTGTACTGTAGTAAAAGCTGTGGTGAGTGACGATGACATTACTTCTGAAGTGTAAAAAAGCAGGTTGCACTTTCCTGTGGAGCGTAAAAGCAACCCATCCTGCAAGACTGCAGATTATGGGAAGCTAACAAGAATAAACTTGTATCTTCCCATGTTAGGCTGGGCAATATACCAATAATATATCATTATCCTGATATGAGGCTTTAAATTGCATTTGATTTTGGATATTGTTATATCATTATAAGGCACATGGCAAGTAGTAAGTGTTGTTAGTAGAAAGTGTTTTGCTGGTTTTAATGGCTACATTACAGTAAAATGAGGCAACTTTCCAGAATGTTTAACATGTTCTAAGACTTGCCTTTGCAAAAATTGTCATCCCCACAATAGTGTTGCAATATTCATATGTTGGTATTTGGCCAAACACATGATATTTGATTCTGTCACCCAATCCTCCACCCAGTGCTTTAGAGCAAATGTCACAATAATGAGATATTTATCATGTATTGAGATATTGCCTTAAAATGTGTTAATATTGTACAAATATTTTTATTTCAAGGTCATGTTGTCCAGCAGTATTCCTATGGACCCCTATCAAAAACTTGGTTACCTTTATCATGAAAAAGATGGTGACGTAAAGGCTGACAGACAAAAAATAAATATTAAACCTTGGTCCACAAATGTGAGATTCCACTTCATGATTTTTGTGATTGGTTATTGTAATATAAGGAGTAAATGTGCTCTCCTGTTTGAAAAAAAAAATGTTTAATCACAGTCCATGTATATAGTTCAAAATTTTAATGATGTTACAATCATAGTTACTCTTGCATGCTGTGGCTGTCTCATTCTTACATAAGATAAAAAAAAAAAAAAATGGCAACAATGCAAACCACATTCAATCACTAGTCGTTCTAAGAAGGCACCCTTAAGCAGGACATGACGGTAAATGTAGTGTGAATGAGTGTATTGTGGTTTGAAATGACACAACACCTCTGATCATTTACCAGGATAGAGAGGAACAGAATGTACTTGTGAAAATGTTTGACGTACGACAGCGGCAGAAGGAGGTGATTCATCTTGCTTAACACAGACATGTGATGTAGCCCAGTTAATCTATGGTTAATGGTCCATCATTATCTACTTATACTTATCCAACCTATTGTTTCATTATTAGTGGAAAGTTGACTCATCGGGGCATTTCCTGGTGACTCACCATTGTTCATACAAGACTTCGTATGTAAGTGACAAGTACAAATCTGTTTCTTCTTCCCCACTAAAGAACCACGAGCAAGATCTTACCACTGTGAGGACAACCAGACCATCTTTCAAATGAAACAGGGGAGACTCGTGGTTCAGTGTTTAGTAAGACAATGTTGCCATCTAGTGAGTAACATGGCAAATTCCTTCATGACCCATTGGTTCCTATCATGACAAGACCATTTCCACTGCTATAAATAGTTTTCATCACCTCACCTTTCGTGAAAATGATTTACCAATACTCCAATAATAATTTGGTGATACTTCATTTTATTTTTAAACAGCTGGTTATAATGCTTTGTCTCTAACTGAACAATGTAAATAGCCAACACAATGTGAAACAAGCTTCTGGGCAACAGTAGTTTATTCCTAAATGAGACATGATCATTTTAATATAATTCATTTTTTTTCTTGCTGAGTGATACTGTGTACTGCACTTTTAAAATCTAT
>OMLP01012668.1:0-29191 GCA_900302685.1 Spondyliosoma cantharus
GTGCAGGAGCACTCGTACGCTATCATCAAAATCGCTATTTTTAAAACACTAAGAAGGCTCGACACAACATGAAACTTTGCTCGTAGTATCACCAGGGTCTCTACACATGAACACGAGCATTGAGAACATTGTTAGCATCTCTGGCATTGTTAGATGCTGCACTGGTTCGATTCCAGGCTCCCCTGGGCGGGACTGATCTACATGCCGAAGTATCCTTGAGCAAGATACTGAACCCCAAAACTGCTCCTGATGTGCAGTTGGCACTAGCCTCTGCCATCAGTAAGGGTCCTGCAATGAACTGGCGACTCATTCAGGGGTGTACCCTGGCCTTCGCCCAACGAGTCAACTGGGATAGGCTCCAGTAATCCCCCTGAAAAAGGGGAACAACATCACCGCAACCCCGCGAGGGAAAAGCGGGCTAGAAAACGAAACGAAACGAAGTACACAAAGGGCAATAAATGTAACTTTAGTTAGCTAGCTAGATAGCTACTGCAACATCGGCTAAGTAGCAGCTCCCTTTCTTTATAAAGAAAGGGAGCATAATACATTGAAACAACAGACTTCTCATACTCCTCCTGTGTCTCTGCTAAACTTCTGTTCGCCACATAGCCCTAACGCTTCGCCTTACTCCTATATCCGAATAAGAATCGGTAAACCCTACCTCTAGGCGTGAACAAGCAAAATAAAGGTGTAGCGGGCAAGTGGTGTATTGGTATTTGGCCCACGAGTCTAAAGCCATAGTAGTATCACTGTGAGGCTAGGCTTAGACGCTGTGACGTGCCAACTTCAGTATGCTAACATGCATACGACGATGCTAATGTGCTGTTTTGTGACATTTACCATGATCTCCATTTAAGCATGTCAGCATGCTCACATTCGCTAACAGGCTATATGATGCTGTGTCATTGTTCCAAGAGGCCCATTATTTTCTTTCCCAACCATATTTAACATTTTTTCTATTTTAACATTTTTTCTAATGCTAACCATCTAACCAATCATCTAACCCTCAGCAGGCAATGAACGCAAGCTAGTAAGGGGGACACTTGGCGGGTCTTTTGGGACATTTGGCCACCACAAAGAACAGCCTTTGACCTTAACATTTTGACCTGAAGGTTGTGCTAGATGAAAAGTGAAGGGTTGATCAAAGTCATGATAACTGCAGCAATCTATTAAAAAGTTTGTCGGACATTTTCACTAAATCCTCACAATGCTAAAAGAACTGACTCAGGATCAGTATTTTTTATGGAAGACGGAATGTTCGAAGTTGGTAAAACATTTTTGGCAGACCCTGCCACATCACCATCCCTGCATACATTAATTGTTGTACAGTATTTCTGTGAAACCTAAAATATGAAGCTTCACAACATAGTGAAATTCCACAAAGATTTCACAATCCTGTACTGCAATAAATGCCGCAGCACGGCATTACCAAAAACCAAAACAAGCTCTGATTTAATAAAAACCTGTATTTGTGAGATTTTTGAAGACATCCATCTCAATTTGGGATCAGGTTTCCGTACAAACACTGGTGTTATTTTCGGGGCAGACTATGAATAAGGTCTCTAATTTGAAAGAACTGTGCAGCGCAGATTTAATCTGTCAAAGTACCTCAAACAAAGATGTGGCATCCTGTTGGGCTAAATCCTCATCCACTTCATAGCCCTCGTCTCTGCCCGCCTGTGAAAAGAAAGCAGGGTACCGGAGAGCAGAGGGGAGAAAAGGGAGAGGAGAGGTTTAAGTGGATGGATAAAGTATTCGGTGCGGTGAGGGAAAAAGATTTTGTGAGCGGAGGAAAGGTCAAAAAGATGGATTACAAAATAATCTCTGGCATTTAGTAGGATAACAATCATCTGCCACACATTAGAGGGAAGTATTTGAAGGCCATTGAAGCTCTCTGGATAAATGTCGCTGTAGAACATGAGTCACAATGTGTTTGTCTTTTCTTTTCCGAGGGAAGGAAAAGAGAGGGGAAGCAGGAAAAAAAATGGGTGGGAGCGCTGGAAAGCTGGAGAAGGCATGGAGGCCGAGGCACGCCAGACAATGATGTGATGTGTGACGAATGCCTCAGTGGGCGAGACGCAGCGTGGAGAACAATCCTGCCAGCTATTATCAAAGGAAGACAAGTACTGTTGTCCTTGTCTTTATGGCTTCCCTCCAGATACAGCTCAATATCAAATCGTATTTGAAACTCACACCGCCTTGTGTACTGCAGCGCCCCTTGTAACTGTCAGAGCTGTTAGTGTCTGTCACGGTTAAATAAAGCGAAAAAATAATGAGTCTTTACCTGCAGCAGTGACATCAGCAAGTTCCTCACATCTCCACTGGTGTCATCCTCGATGTCTGCGTCCAGCTCCCGCTCATGAACTGGAAGGTAAGAGACAAGAAGTGCTCAGGATATTTTGTAACAAGTGAAACTGGAGCCCGAGGAGGATACACTACATACTTTACTTGTGGTCAGCGACGGATCATTTCAGCATGAATCACTCCTTAAGAGTGACAACACCCACAACATTATGATAAGTGCAACGGAGTGTTCATCTGTTCCATGCGCTGCTTAAATGACCACACTTTCCAGTACAAGACAAGCATCAATTTTGTAGCTGTTAAATGAGTCAGCATGGAGGGATGCTCACCCTGGGCGTAAGCCTGCTTGTAGCTCAAAATGTCCTGTCAGGAGTAGAAGAAGATGAGAATTAGAGATATTAGAGCAGCTGCTGGAATAAACTAGAAACATGAAACTTGGCACAATAGGTGGAGATGATGTCAAAGACCGCAATGACGTTTTTTCTACACACGTTTCTTAAATCTCCTCCTAAACCCTACATCTGATTGCTGCCAAAATTCCTGTAGATCATTAGTGGACCAAGCGTATTAGAAGTGGCACAAGGCTTGTTGATATCTTATTTAGGTTTCAAGATATTGACCAGTGAAGGGTTAAATTGGGTGGGGTTTAGAAAGGAAAATGGCCATAGCTCATTAGCGTTCATTTGTTCAATCATCGTAAATCTTGGTACACATCTTCAGACTGAGTTCGGGAACAGGTCCACCAGAGTAATTTTAGCCTGAGCCATAGGGGGCGCCACAAGTGCCAAAAACATGCACCTTAAAACTCAGTGGATAGCATTTTGCCAATTTCATTGCGCATGTATTAACCAAAATCAGAAGCGGTATATTGATGGGTGCAAGTGGGCGTGGCTTATCACACATTTGCTCGTAACTCAAGATGCCTCTGTGCAAACCCTGATTAAACTCACTGGAGACATCCTGCGCAATCACTTCAACATGCACCTCAAGTTTCGTTCCGTCTGATTAAGGGGGACGAATGGCAAAACTTTGAGTGTGCAATTACTCAACAGCTGCAGGCTTTGTTCTAACGAAACACGAGTGTGTTTGCTCACCTGTGTGAAGCCTGAAACCCACTCGATGGGAGTGAAAAAGAGCTTAATATTTGAGATGGATCAAATGACTGTGTGTAATATGAAAGTTGTTTACAGTTCAGATCTTTGGAGTGTTTAGCATCTTTTAGCTTGATTAAGTTTTGGTTTTACAGCCTCAAACTTTACTGTTTTGGGTCACTCCTACTGCTCCCATCTGCATTATGTCCAGCAGCAGACAGCTGTTCTCAGCAAAAAACACTGAACTGAACAACAGTTTGGTTTATTACTAGAAAATGTACTGGCAGTGAGGACAGACTCTATCTGAAGCCGATGATCGTGATAAGCACTCCATCCTCTTGGGTGCCCCTTTGATAAATAAAACATTATAAAGTGCCCTAAAAGGTACCCTTTGGGTGCAGAAAAAAGTTGCACTGCCATAAAGACCACCTTACATTCCAGAAAAGGGCCTGATACCGTTTTACCTTAACTGCATCATGACCCTGCTGCTTGCACAACATCAGTATCCCATATTGACAGACCTCATTGGTGGCTGTGCACAGGATCTCCACGAGCACAGCTTCGTCTGTGCCCGCCCCTTTCATGGCCTTCCTCAGCTCCTTGGCAAAGTAGATATGAGCAGGGTCCAACATGGCCATGGTGGCATTCTCAAAACTACCGGTCAGCTCCTTCTTCAGGACCTCCTCCAGCTCCTGAGCAAACACAGTGAACACAGAGGTGACATGATGCGTGGTTGTCATGTGTGTGTGTTTTCGTGTACGAGCGCATTTAAGATGTTGAAAGACAGGTACTCACATCATCGTACTTCTCGAAGTAGGCCTGTTTGATCTCCACACGCTGAGCTGCACAGCGATTGGCCAGGATCTGAATAATGGCCTCTTCATCTGTGCCTGGAGAATACACAGCAGCACACACATGAAGGGTTAACTTCACATTCAAATACAGTAAAGAGCACTTAGCCATCATTGCAATACTACACCATGACGTCTAAAAAGCACTCTAAAGACCGAAGGCTGTGTAGGAATCCTGCCAGTCAACCTGGACACAACTTTTATTAAAGGTGCAATATATAAACTTTTTAGTTGAAAAGTAACCAAAATTATCGACAGGACGTGAAGAATGAACTGTTTTGAAGCAACGTTAAAGACGTCTATGTATTGTGCTGCTCTAGGCAGCTAGGCCCGGTCCAAAGCTCCTGTGCTCAGGATGTAAACACTAACATTGCCCTGGTGGTCCAAGCTCCCAGTCAGGACCGCTAGTTGCACGGCTAACTGAGCTAATTAGCAGCTACTGTTAGCCGGTGACTGTGGCTGCATATTTATTTCGAGTATGACAGGTGGCCAATTCTTAAGTATTGCACCTTTAAAATGGCTGCCTGACTTACATACATGTTTCTAAAAAATTAGGTTAAACATAAAATTGGGTTAAACCACCGTTTGTGAATGCTATATTCATAATAAATCCACTTCATGTGATAACATACAGTAATGCATAACTGACTGGCCATACTGGAGCCATTTAAGACATGTGTCATATTTATGCCAACTTGTTTATTCTCATAATTATGTCATTTTATTTCATTTGATGTCCTTTTAAATTCAGTGGGTATTTCTGTGGTGTAGCTGCCTCTCATTCATCACCTCATTTACCAGCGGTCAGTGGAGGAGATGAGAGTGAAAGGGTTTGACGCTGTGAGTTGATGCCTGTCTTTTTTACACCAGCCATTCATCGTGATGCAAAGTACACTTAATATGTTTAGTCTGTTTCTGTGAGGCTATAACTTGAAAATGATCGCAGAGATGGAAACTGGAACAGATCAAAAAAGGAGGAAGTGTTGGCTACATATTGATAACACAATATTGCTTGCATACAGCAGCTCCCAGTGAACAGATGTTCATGACAAACTGCCCTGCAATGTTCTGCAAAATGTTGTGCATCCTGCACAACATTTTGCAGAACATTGCAGGGCAGTTTCATAATAAATCCACTTCATGTGATAACATACAGTAATGCATAACTGACTGGCCATACTGGAGCCATTTAAGACATGTGTCATATTTATGCCAACTTGTTTATTCTCATAATTATGTCACTGCCCTAACCCTAACCCTAACCCAGGGCAGTCTTTCACACTTTTAACTTTGTTCGCTTTAAAAGGGCTAAACTGACCTTAATGGACAACACACAGCTGTTTTAATTTGTTTATATGTGGCGTACCCTGCTACCTTTCTAGCTTCAAACAGTGTTCTGGGGACCTCTTACCAGCTTGTTTATTCAGTGATGGAAAAGATCAATATTTTTTGAGTGTGTATTATCAAACTAAAAGTGTTCTGCGCTCTGGAGTATCAACAGATATCATGTCTTGATATCAGGTAAATCAGTTGATTTCTGATGTAGGGAAGTCAAAGTTATTCATCTATGAATACTTTACAGGTCCTACCTGTAAGAAAAGTTCATATTTGAGTCTCATTACCCAACTTGCTTTGGGATTGTAAGACAGGTCGGCCGCCATCCCAAAAGAAACACTTTTTGATAAGTTGGGACTCAAAAATGTACTTTTCTTTCAAAAAGGTCCTTTAATCACATCCAAATAGAGAAAGAGAATATACAAGAACTTATAGAGGACTTAGCCAAACCTCTGTCACTCTGTACACTTACCTAAACCTTTACATGCCATCCTGATGGCCTTGATATCAGCTGTGACATCAAAGTCCTCATATGGGACTATGGTGGGCTAGAGGATAGAAAGTCAATATGGAAATCATTCATAAAATGTAAGAAAAACTACAAAATCATCACCATCATCTTCACTGACAGACTGTAACAGGAAAAGCAGCCTGCAGAAAAGTAATATAGCCTATAATATCATTTATGTAAAAAGAAAAAAAAAACCCAGTATGAAGCTGTAATCTTAACGCTCTCCGGTAAGACGGATGAAAGAGTGCAGAGAGGATGTTTTACAGCAGATCCAGGGCAGAGTGAGTCTCCCTGCAGGAAAAGGGTGCAGCCCTGCTGTGCTTGCTGAGTCATGGTCCAGCAGCAGCAGCAGCAGCAGCAGTGTGCAGCCTCCTCTCCTCTCCTCTCCCACCCCGCGTTTAATACAATGCGGCCTTATTGATCAGCGTTTCTGGGAAATTCCTCATCTCTGCTGCTGGCTGCTGGTTGCTGGGCCTGGGAGGGCTTCACTGTCTGTGCCCGAGTTAACTGCGCAACTTTCTCAGTGCTCACACTGTCCACACACAGTTTGTGCACACAGTCTCCCGGTGAAAGACATAAACTTATATCATGCCGCTCCAGTGATCCAGCTGCTGCTGCTGCTGCTGATTTATAGGCTCACCACGACTTCTTGTTGTTCCACATCCCATTACATCACCGCAAAAACCCGACCGTCCAGCGCAGAAACGAGAGTTTTTCTAAATAAAATTCCAGCGACGCCACTGTGATGCGCTTGATACAACAGCTGAGAAGTTGTAGAAAAGCCACTTTTTTTTTTCTTACCTGAGCGTTGCCCATGATTGTACCGGACCGCAGTTTGCAGCTTTAACAAGGCGGCAAATGAAGGCTGGAGAGAGAGTGTGTGTATGTGTGTGTGTCGGGTGTGTTTGGATGTGGCGCTGTGTTGTTTGCTCTGCAGTTGATGTGTGATGCGTGTCAGGTCGGATGGGCTGTTCCTGCATGGAGGCAGCCCTGTCCGGTGCTGCAGGGTGACGTCACTGCCGCTTATTAATTTAGCGGGATGGAGCTGGGTCCTAACACATGATCATTAACCAGTTGTTGGACCGGTTCTGACTAACTGGATTATGAATTTTTTGTTCCTACTTGTGCCCAGTGGTGGAATTTAACAAAGTACTTTTACTCAATTACCATTTTAAAGTTCTTCTACCGAACTTAAAGGGACACTATGTGACTTCAAACTCTGAATTTTAATATTTTGAATATTAATGAGGTAATAATGCAAACTCAGATCTAATCTAATCTAATCTAATCTTTTTTTCCATAACTGAATAAACAAGCTGTCCTCAGAGGAAAATAAGGTCCCCAGAACACTCTTCGAAGCTTGAAAAGGTGGCAGGGTCCGCCACATATAAACAAAGAAATACATTATAAAATTGTGTTTATTCAGTCATGCAAACAAAGACCGTTTTTTTATTTAGTTTGTTCAAGTGTGAAAAATATCAGTCGATGAAGATCTTTCTCTTCTGATTAAATTATTTCCTTAAAACTACATACTGCTCCTTTAAAGGGTCATTCAAGCAATTTTACACGTTATGTGTGTTTACAGGTCTCGGGAGTACTGCTGCATATGTGACGAAAGTAGTATAAACCTTTAATGGCTCTAGAGGAAGCTGCATGTAATCTGATAAATTGCCTCTTACTGATGTCACTCAGTGGCTAAATTGCATTGTGGGTAATGTAGGCACCAGTGAAGAAATTATCATGGCAATTATAAAGCGTTACCCAGTGTAGAAAGACTCCTTTAAGTTCCTGCGTTAAAAATTTTAGTCAAGCAAAAGTATCATCAGCAAAATGTGTTAAAGAATCAAAGATTTAAGTTTTTATTAGTTAAGTAATATCTTCGTTAAATTGCATTAAAATGTGAGAAGCATTGTAATGTTGACGAGGTGCCGCTAATTTACTTTAACAACAAGAAGAGTTCATCTCTATCAATGCACTGAATTTTATAAGATATGTTGTGTTTGTCTGAAAATGATCTTAACCAGTAACAACAGCAAAACAGGCCATGTAGTTGAGCAAAAAAATACAATATTTCCCTCTGAAATGGAGTCGTAAAGTAGAAAATACTAAGGTAAAGCACAACGACCTCACTTACAGGTCTTCGATAAACGTGGTAAGTTTCCAAAACTGTCGTATCTGGAGCATTAAGAGTCTCCATATGGTGGCAGTGTTGTACAGACTAGATGAAAGACAAATCGCTCCTACAGTAGAATTGACAGGGCTGGTTGAATTGGAAATGTGGCAGACAGAAGCAGGTTTTCGAGGGTTGAAAGACTAATGAATATGTTGCTTTGTATGAGAAATATATACACTTGACCTTTCTCCTCGCTGATGGGTTAAGATGAAGATTCCTTTTTAAGGGTAAGATTGAAAAGTGTCTGTAATGTTTCATGTTCAAAGTATTTTTACTATAAGATGATGATGTTTTGGATACTTGGTATCTTTGGTGATGAATGACTGATCAATCGACTGTATATTAGGAAACAGCAAACAGCCTCTGGCACCACCCTCATGATGTTAAGAAAGCCGATTGGTTTCGTTCCGTGAGGTGATTCAACCTTGACATTGTGGAGAAAACACTGGCAATTGATCAAGACATATGGATTATTACTGTAAACCTTGTGCAAACAATATTGAACACAACAGTCAACAACAAGTCTCGAAGCAAACTGGGGCTTTATAGAAAGATTTAATCCAGAGTTGAGAACAGGGTATTTACTATATGTACATGCAACACAATATGAATGTACAATATACTGTAAACACTCCCACGTGGATGCTACAACACGTTGTAGCGTCTTGGAGCAACACTGTACAGTAAAACAAGCATAAAATACATGAAGTGGGCAAGTTACATCATTCCATTTCAAACAGCCTTAAACCACCAGATAGAAAAAAACATGTGAGAGTTAGAGAGAGTGGTGGGTCATGTTTATTTATCAAGCCTTTCGCTTTGTGGATGCACCTCTCAGAATGCTCAATGGGCAAAACATATTATTTACATAGGAAGTCCTTCCCTCAAAATGCTTGATAAATACATGACAACATCTGACATCTAGTTTTGAAAAACCTTTGTGCTCCCAAGTCCTCTTTAAGTATCTCATAAGATACGCAATTTTTTAAAGCCTTCTGGTGAATGTATTTTCACTGACATGCACACACAGCTGTAATGAAGCTGAACTGTCTACCGTGGTTGACGCGCTGCATTTGGTGCCGACCGCGCTGCATTAGGTGTCAATGGTGGGAGGCTGATCGCAGGACAGAAAGGCTGACTGTTGTTGTTCTCGACGGATGTGACGTCCAAATTGTCAATGACTCACTTTCTGTCAGCGAGAGAGTGGCAAAAAAAACCTTTGTTCATGCATAGTTGTGGTTTTAGCGATTGAACATGTGCAAAGATTTGGTGCATTCAAGCTGATGTAAAACGGGCAACTAAGTGACAGAAAAAATTTTTATTATTCACATCATCCACCCTCGTCAGGCTTGGTTTTGGTCCTCCAGCACATTTTTTTTTGTAGACATGGAAATACTACAGCCTCTGATAAGGGACATCCAGGGCGAGTAAACAGTAAATAAATATCAACAGAAAGGAGAGCCTCGTGGATATTTCAGTACTGCTCAACTGTAAGCCATTTGAATAGGTGTGTACGTTATTGATGGCGATGCACGTCATTTCAAAAAGCATGTGGTACGTAAGGAGACAAATACCAGAAGCAACAACATCAAAAGTTCCATATTTGAGTACAAGTTAACCCATAAACATTCAGTTATTGGATGCTTGACAGTTTACCACATGCAATGAATTTTTTGAAAAATACACACTGTATATTGAGCATCGTTACTGAAAGATACAGTTTTTCTCGTTTTGAAATGAAGCCATACTACAATCCTTTGTTATTCCTGTGTTCCACTAATCAAACAGATCACATTATGAATTATGCATTTGGCCTCAAGGTAAGACATCGCAGCTGTGTCTGGGGCTTTGGTCCTGCTTCTCAGAGCTGATAACTCATTTTTTCCTACAGTCTTTTTTTCCCCCTGCTGCCTGCTTGTTTTCATCATCAGCATCTTATAAAGTCAGTCTCCACTAACTTACCGTGTAACGTAGAATATCATCAGCATAACAAAGGAAAACATTCATCTGAATTCGATAAGCTCATTCGGTGAAGCATTTACTGTGTGACTAATGATTGTCTGATCTGTTGATAAATATAGATATGATTAATTTTCTCATCATGTAATCAATGTGATAGAACATACATACAATGTAACTTTGACAAAATGTGCAAGCAAAAGTGCAGACTGAAAAAAATCCTTTAAAGTGACTTCAAGGTTGCATTCAATGCAATGTAACAACCAGACCTTTGCTGTTTAGCAAATGTTAGGGTTGCGTCAATGGACAGCAGAATAAATGTTCTTTTCCGTCTCAGGTCACCCAGAGAAAAGCTTTCTCATCAACTGCAGTGTTCTGTCTTTATCAATGTGTCCTTTGTGAATACAAAAAAAGTACAATCATCACACCAGTCATCATGCCCTCTCCCCAGAGTCTTGCTCCTGGAAGTCCCAGGGGCAAACGTCTGCCTTGACTGCCGGTTTGTGACTAGAACTCAATGAGCTCCCCTTCTTCTTCTCGGGTGATTTTTTAGTCTGAGCAATGCTGGTGTGTGAGGGCTCGCCCCCCCTCCTGTTCTCCATGGCCTCTGGGTCTCTGGTGGAGCTCCTCCGGCGCTCAGAAACCGGCCCGCCACACTCCGACGACTGGCTGGTCCGCCTCCTCTCCGATTGTGGCTTGCTGGAGGAGCTCCGCCTCTCTCTGCTTTTCTCTCTTGCTTTCTCTCTCTCAGCCTTGTAGTTGGATGAGCTGGAGCCTTTCCGTTTCTTCTTGTGCGTGGTGGGGCTGTTGCATGTCTTCTCCTGCTTCGGTGAAGGTGGGCCGCTGTAATCCCACGGGCAGATCTCTACCATCAGGGAGGGAGGCTGCAAAAGGCTCCCCGTGGACTTGGAGTAGTCTGAGTGGAGCCCCTTGGGTTTGCCGTCAGTGGGCGTGACACTTTTCTTACGCCTGATCCGGTCTGGGGAGATGGAATCTGAATCTCCCGCCAGCATGGGCTGCTCATCGAACTCCCAGGGGCAGACGTCCGGCTTGAGAGGGAGAGGTGACCTGGGTGGCCGAGATTTCCGCGTTTCCCTTCCATCCTCCCTCTCTCCTCCTTTATCTTTGGAACGTCGTCTGTTGGAAGGCGACTGGCCTGCTTTCTGCCTCTGCTGGGAGCGGCTCCCTTTGCCGATTCCAGAGCTGCTGCTGCCTCTCCGGCCGCTGGTGGTTTCTCCAGGAGCGATGGAAACATGTTTCTGGGTCTTTCCTTCAGACGGAGTCTGAGGTTCTTCCAGCTCCCAGGGACAAACCTCGGACACATCGTAGAGGTTCCTGCCGGTTTCGGAGCAAATGGAGGGCTGGCTTCCACTTACCTGTTCAAATCAAGTGGAAAAGAAAAACACTCTGTAAATCAATTACTGCGTTAATCAAATTATTTGAGAGCTAAAGAGGGCGTATGGATTGCTTAATATAATATTATGTAAGTCGTTAACTGATTATTTGAATCTATAGCAGCTAAATAGAGAACATAGCAGAACATTTACACTAGCTGCTGATTTACTAAACAAATGCAAGTATTTGCTCTGTGTCTGCTGTAAATGTAAATAGGCATAGGTTTTTTTTACAACTTGTTTTATTGCTGTCAAGTGGCCAAAAGAATCAGTTATTGCCGGTTTAAAGGCCAGATGTTCCAACCACCCAGACACATAATGTGGTCCCACTGGGATGCATTTGGTCGGCCTTGTTGATTTATTGGTGTCCTTCCCGGTCTAAAGTCGGGACAGAATTCAAATAATCCTCTTCTTGTCTGGCCATTGACACTAACAAAGCAACCTCACTTCAATCTCTCTATTCTTCTTCTCGCTAATAATATGCTCTATTAGAAAAGGTCTCCATCCACTGACATGTCATTGATAGATCCAGAATGAGCTGGTTAATGGAGTTTGAGTTAAGATTTTGAGTTAAGAACTACAATTTCCAAGATAAAGAAAGAATCCCAAAAAAACAAGCAAGTACTTATATTTAAGAAGCTGAAAATAAATGACTTGTCGTTGATACATTTTCCATTAATGGAAGTAATTAATCTAGTAACATTTCAGCACTAGAGCTCAATAACATCAATCAGGTTGGATTTTAATAAAGATGAGGTGGAACTACCTGTTGTTTCATGATGCCCATCTTCAAGGGAGACTTGGAGTACTCCACTGACTGGCTGATGATCATCTTGGGGTAGTGCTCAGGAGTCTCATCCACCTCAGACAGCATCCTCTCCTCCTGCCCCTTCATACCCTTCTTACTGGCGTCCTCCACACTTTGCGTCTTGTTGGTCAGGCCCGGCATCTTCTCCTTGGCACTCGCGATTACGCTCAGAGACTTCTGCATGATGGAGGTCCGCAGGTGGACTGGTTTCTTCTCATGCGTTAGGTTGTGAGCGCTCGCCGATTTCCAGAACAGTGGGACAGACTCGGTGGACTCAGCTGGTTCCAGTCTCGGAGGGGTCGCAGCTGGTTCCAGCTGCTTCTTAGTGTGTTTGCGGCCAATCAGAGAACCCAGAAGTGATCCTTCCCCGCCTTCTCTAACGGGAGTCGTTTTGTCTCCTGCAGTCGAGCCAGCCTGGCTTCCAGTTTCCTCGTCCTGGTCACAAACGTGGTCGTAGCTGAGTGATTTCTTCAAGCCCATGACTTTGTTCTTCAGAGAGTCATCACGAGATTTGCCTGAGTTTAGATTAAAGGAGACATAATTTCCTCATCAATCAGTTTTCTCATACTGTCCAGTGCTGCAGCAGTATATTCCCACATCTTTCTGAAATGCTCTGTTTGAGCTCTTGTGTCTTTCTTGTGTCCCCCTCTTGAATACCCAGTCTCATCTGATTGGTCAGCTCACGCACGTCTGAGCCAGCAAAGCTAACAACAACAGAGCAGCTGTGCTAAATCAATTCTTACGTGCCAAACTAGCCACTAAGCATAAATTATGCAAATGTTTTTTTCTGTGATGTAGTGTGATGTCACAAAGTCAAGGTATTAAAGGTGGGTCTACAGATGAGGCGTTTCTGGAGCAGTGTTTACTGTGGGAGAAAGGAGCTTCTGTTAGGTTATGTGTTTGTGGATAAGCCAATTTAAAAGATTCTGAAAATAGTTTAACAATAAATAACCTTTATGCGTTAGCTCATGAACTCACGTGTTGCATTTAAAGGTTAAAACTCAGTTAAATTATCTGAACTTACATGAAACAGCTGGAACCATGACCTTACCGTGGTGGCTCGCTTCAAACGGGTTCCTCCTCAAGGTGCTGCGGTTGCTGCCGTGTTCGCTGCCGTCCTCGCGGCTGCACTGCCGGTGTATGTGCATGGTCTCCGGGATCTCTGTTATCCGTTTCATCAGGGAGCGGCCCAGACCTTTCTTGGAATTGCGCTTCTTTTGGAGGTGCGGGTTGTTGGCGAGCATCTTCTTCCGTTTATAGACTTCCAACTGGGCGTACAGCTTCTTCAACTCATCCTAGAGAGAAAAGGGAGACTGTAAATGTTTTGTGTACTGTTTGATTCATTTTGTCATGATTGTAGCTGATTTGGTATTGGTACAAGGTACTGATGGCTCATGTATGACACCTTATATAAGGAGTAACAAATAATTTGAAACCATATTTAGATTGTGCCATGAATGCTCCTTTACCCGTATGTCCTCGGGGTCCAAGCTGTGCTCGCTCCAGGCTGAAGTAATGCTGTTGTTGAGGTAAGAGCCAGATCTTCCCATGTCCAGCTCCTCCTCGTAGGCCTCGGTGGCAATATCATCCCTGGCCTGTGTCCCTTTGGACAGGAACTAAGACAGATGGAGAGCAAGGTCAAAGAATGGCAACACTGAGTCAGCGGGAAGGGTGAGAAAATTATGTAAAATTGTAAATGTAGCTTCTCAAATGAGATAAGTCCGGCCTGTAGGACGCCTCTGATTAGATTCATCGTTTGACAGTATAAATATGTTGGTTAAAGAGGTCAGCTGAGGAGGATCGCTGGTGAAAATCGTTTTCCTGCAGCAAAATATTTACTGATATTCATTTAATTCAATGAATATGTTACTTCCCTCTCCACAAATTACTTTGTTTAACTTAAATGACTCTTTTTTGCCCAAAAATGTAAACTGCAGAATGTGGAAGAAAGCATATACAATTACAATACAATAATCATTTCATATATTATGAATCGTTGCATTCAACAACTTCTTTTAAACTCCAGCTTCAAGTTAAGTTTTCTTCATGTTAATTTCCATCCATTTATTGTTGGGGCAAACATACAAAAAGAAAAAAAAGTCAGTTTTTTCATGACTGACTTAAAGGACAACACAATTTCATACTGCTTAACTTTGTTTATATATGGCGGATCCTGCCACCTTTCCAGCTTCAAACAGTGTTCTGGGGACCTAATTTTCCTCTGAGAACAGCCTGTTTATTCAGACATTGAAAAGATAAATATTTTTGAGTTTGTATTATTACCTCATCAATAATGTGAATATTAAAATTCTTAGTTTGAATTTTATCTCCAAAACTACAAAGTTTACTAAAGGGCTCCTTTAGTATCTGGATCTGAAGTGGATCTGAAATCACAGTTACTTATGTTTAAATATAAGTTACTATGTTAGTTGAAATTGTTTTTCATTAATTTATTCACTGCAACTATGCAAATTGTGTATAACAAATTCAAATGTATGCAGCTCAGTTTTTGCAGCCAGTTATCACCTCCTCACTTGGAAGTACAGAAACAAAAGGTGAGATATGGTTGGATTATTACAATAACACATTCTATCCCAAAGAGATTTGCAATGATCTGTCTGATTTCAACTTCATCTTCGGGGGCCAGATAATTTAGATTTACTTGAATAACAAATCTGGGAACAAAGAAAGACCAAATATTCATCCCGTATTCAAGAACAGACACTGTGTGAGATTAACGTCCTCCCATTGTGCATAGATATTCCAGTGTACCCAACCAACTTCTGAGGTGCCTAATTAAGAAAGAATGAAAGAACATCGAGTGCTGATGGTGTATTGTATTTCTCACACAGCGGGAGAATTAAATGTTTTCCATCAGACTTGAGAGATTGCACATAAAGACACTCGCGGGAGTGCTCAGCTAAATTACAATAACCACTAGCGCAGTTTGAATGAGTTTAAGGTAATGGTAGCAAACGCGCCTGTGTGCATCCGCGTGTACGTGTGTGTTCCAGATAGCTAATGCCAAATTAACTTAAGATGATTAATGGATTGTTTTGTGTGCGAGCTACGGTACAGCAGCAGCCATTATGGAAATCTCTCAGTACTGAATACACCCATTACAATCGCAGTGTTTTCCACCATTTCAGCAAAGAAAAGTTAGACTTCATGCAGCTTTTTAAATGGCAGCTGCTCCTCTTCTCCTGACTGGTTTCCCAACCAAGTTGTGCAAATACCTGAAGCCTGTGGGATTAAATTTGTGCCAAAATCATGAACAAGCAATGGCACAGAGCACAGAACAAATATGTTTCGCAAGTCTATAAATTATGTTTTGCGTAGAAATGATTGTGTAAATAAAAAATGGATTTGACTGAACTAAAATTAGTGTTCTGGTCATAAATTCACTACATCTTTGGTGCCATCAACTTGTGTAGTGCACTTTAACAACCTCTTTCACTCAGTTTTACCAGTTTTCCATCTTTCATATTTATTCCCATTTTGTACTAATTTTTTTCTTTTACTTCTACGTCTAATATTTTTCGGTTAAATACTAAATAATCTGACGTCTTTGGATCACAAACAGTTATTCAAATTAAACAATGTGAGGAGGTTAAAGGGGCTCTGTGGAACTTTCGTATTGTGGTAGAAGCTGGTCATTTGTTTATGTTAGCAGGCTACATTTGTAGCTAACATTAGCTTCTGTAACTCTCTGTTAGCGGAGTGGAGAGAGGCGTTGAGACGAGGCACTCAAGAGCATGCATGAAGTCACATCTTGCTGACATATGGCCAGTAAAAAAATAACACGGGGCCCCTTAAGGGTAAAAAACATCTCTCCTTGGTGGTACTGCAAACAACTCATAAACATCTGAAACATGACATGTAGTCCCAACCTCATTCTGATGTGTTGTAAAGAGTCACATGGTAATTATTTGGGAAGGACTGGTTTAATTTTAACAGTGTGTATTTCTTAAGCGTATACTCTTCTTATGCAAAATCTTAATCTATAAAGTAACTAGTTATCAAAAAAGTGAAATATATGCCTGAAATTTAAAGGAGTAGATGTAAAAAAAAAATGATATACTTTAAGTACCTTAAAATTTACCTCAAAAAGGACAGTTCTTGAGTAAAGGGTTGGGGTTAAAGCAATATTATGTAGAGATTTGCATTGTGTGCGATTGGGCACCCCCCCACAGTTTCTGAGTGCAACACCACTGTTGTAAGTACAAATCCCAGGTCTGCTAACGACAAACAAAACTCATGACAAAAAAAACTTGTTGAAAAATGTTGAAGTAAACATGTATGTAACGCTGTGATCCTTCCCTCTCACTGCAGCTACATAGTGCAGAAACAAGTGATAGAGACAGAGACACCATTCACCCTGTTAAAAGACACTGTACCATCAACATGATTTTGAATCTGTTATTTTAAGGTGAAAAAAGTTAAATAATGTTCCTTTAAAGGTATGAAGCGTTACCTTTGGGATGAGCAGCAGGCCCAGAGTCACAGTCACAGTCAGATGAGTGTGAGCGAAGAACAACATGAGCATCCAGTCGGGGTGAAGCCCCGGCACCAGAGAGAACCTGCAGAGGAGAGAAACATCAACATCATCACGTTATCAGAGGTAATATTTGTTGGACGGAGTGCTCGGTGTGTGACTGTGAAATACACCAAGACACACAAACACACATCGGAAGCAGCCTTTGGTGATGTGATTCTCTGGACGCGGAGAACAGAAGGAAATGTAGGCTAACACCACAACCCTGAAGCCCTCCTTTTCCATAAAACAATAAACAGAGACACGGAGGCTAACCTGGGGGAAATTATTAAAGTAGAAGTATTTTGGAACCACTTTTATTCCTTTTGAGAGGCTTCTGTAAAGGATATGACTGATCTGTTCACCTGAACTCGGCTTTGAGGGCAGTGGATTTGTGGCGAGATACACTATAAGTGTGTCAAGCCAAAGAGCCACAGACAGCTGCTAGAAAAAAGGTTTTTCAATAGACTTTGGCCATGTTTGAACCTCATGATAAGGTGTTTAACTGTGTTTTTGCTTATTGGCAAATGCTAGCTTGCTAACATGCTAACTAAAATGTTGGCCATGGTAAACATTGTACTTGATATAGATTTGCCATTGTGAGCATATTAGCAGCCCATGCAGAAGTTAGCATTTAGCTTAATATGCACCAGTGTGTGTGAACGCAGCCTCACAGAGCTGCTGGCCTCTTTAGTCTCGCATTCTTGTATGTTCTGCTGTTTCTTACCACATTGTACAAAGTCTTTCTGTGTCCGTCTGTCTCTCTGTGTGGTCCTCACATGGTCTGGTCTACTCAACTGAATTACCTGGAGCTGCCCTCCAGGGTTTGGCTCGTTAACGTTTGGTTGACCATCACCATTTTCCGAAGAAGACCTTATATCAGCCTTTACCCTCTTGGCTACGGTGAGATATTGACTGCTCATGCAGTGTGTTTTCAGCTGTATGTGCAACAGGAGCTGCAAAAGATTTCCCAAAAGATTCAGTGATTTAAAACTCGCCTTAAACTCGATATGACGCTGTGTTTGGGTTGGTCACCTGCTAAGATTTCTCAGAAGGCTATCGTCTTCTACTGAGGCTACATAAAATCTGGTTTCTCGGCTGTGTATGGACCCTGACTGCGATCTGGACCCTGTGCAGTGAAGTAATGAAGTGTGTAAAGAGCAGCAGGAACGAGTCCTTAAACCTAGAAACAAGTTACCAGGTGAACGGGTTGTTTGAATGGATTTTAGTTGAACTGCCGAAAATAAGATCTGTGGTTAACACAAGCTTAAGAGATTTTCTAAATTATTTCTGACATAAAATATGCAAATACCCCTTGATCTATTTAAAACGCCTTTAAATGTCTTTTAGAAAAAGAGCGGTTGCTTACAAGTGGCAGAATGAGACCACAGATGTTGTCAGGGCATTTAACATCATTAGGGGAGACCGGGGGCAATTGTGACATCTTGAATGGCTCAAAGCAGAGGCAATGCAGAGCCATGAAATTCATCACGCTCATGTTCTCTGATGATCCCTCTCTGCCTGCCAAAGGACAAACTGATGTCTCATACCTGTCTACCTGTTTTTGGTGTTTTTTTGCCAAAGCTCATTTTGAGGTATAAAATAATTTTTTTGGTCCTTCAATGTCCTCGAATTTAAATGGACAAAAATGTTCTAACAATGTAAGAAAAGTGTTTTGTGTTCAGTTTAAATCCCTATTCATAACAACGATCTCTCTGTGCCAGCCAACCAAGACTATAAACTTTAGACTTAAACTGGAATCAATACTATATTAAATTGTTTTACAAATATCTCTATTTTTCAAGAGTGTATTGAGGTTCTTGGTATTTATACATGGGTGTCACACTCGCCCCTGTACGTGGGGGCAGATGTAACATTTGACTTCTTGCGCATCAATGAATATTGTGACTTCACTTGCAAACTATTGTAAATCTAATTTTATAACTTGCAGAATGATCAGTTTATCATAAAGTGTATAGTGTAGTAAGGCTTAGGCTTAGTGTTGATGACGTTCAAGTCATAATTTGTTTATAGCCTTTCCATAGCTTTTTACCTGTGATTTAATTTACCTGTCAAAAATGTTTATGTGTGAGAATCAATGTGTTTGCCACAAAGCTTGCTTTCTTCGATAATCCAAAATTAAATTAACAAAATCCCACAGCCTTTTTTTTTTCAGGAACCAGGTCAATGCTACCTTTGGGTTAGCCTACAAAAAAATCCCTACAGCACTCCATAGTTACCTAAAATACCCGGCCCCAATGGCGATTCTGGGAGGTGGCCCCTGAAAACTCATTGGCCACCCCTGTGGCCACCCCAGATCTGATCGGTACAACACAAGAAACAAGAGAAATGCTGTCAATCAATGATGACAGCTGATCAACTGATTTAGGGCCAGTTTTACATTTGTAACTAACACAGTAATGGTCGTACTGAGGCTGTGAGAGCTGATTTCTGCTCAGTGGACGTTTGGCCATGCAGGTCTGATGGGTGAGCCATGAGAGATGAGCACGCTGCATCTGTTGTTAATGAAACGGGAGGACGGTCACAGTGACAACGTCAACCGCTGGACAAAAACGCTGAACGATTGAGAGGTAATTTAATGTTTAGTTATGTCGTAGGATCCTCTGAATGTGTAGGAAAACTTTATCTAGCACTAAGTAGCAGCTAAAAGACGAAGCTTAGTAGCCTGCAAACCAAGTTAAGCATTTAATGTTAGAAGGTTTTTTTTGTGTTTTTTTATTGTTATTTGGATACCGCCATGACATATGAAACGCTGTTGTCTGGACTGAAGACTGAGGGTGTTTTTTGCAGATGTGTGTGTTCAATAGAGCTAATGTTATATTTTTGACTAACCAGTGTGTGAAATGTAGTGTGACAGTCTAGATTTAAGGAGCTGTAACACAAGAACAATCTGTGATTTATTTATTTGCTCTGTGATTTAAGGGCTGTTAAAGACTTTTTTCTCTTGGAGATAAAGGGCTTTTTGTTTGTATCAATTAGCTCATCTTCACAGTTCACATATGTGTTGATGTTTAAATAGGCAGAGGCAGAGCAAATTGCATTAAAATGCCACAAATGCTTGAGATGCAATATGCGTTAACTGTGTTATTAAAAGTGATCGAAGATGTCGGTAGTTATCTAAAAATAAACTGTTGTAGATACTATAAATAGACATATTTAGGCACATTCTTGACACCTCCTTTTTTTTTACATTAGAATGGAGTCAAAGTTGTTATTTAGGGGTTCCAGAGCCCCATGAACACCTGTATTTTGCACACTGATTCTAACCCAATTTGACAATGATCCTGCTTGACGTTTGTAGTTATAGCTATTACTTCAAAGTGAATTGACTGACTGATTGAGTGATTGAATTACATTTCCCCCAGGGATATTAAGAGAATAGCTATGAAGAGAAGCAGAGATATTCAGAGCTTCTTCAAAAAAAAAGAAAAGAGTCAGAGTCAACCACAGATCTATTCTTTAAATCTCAATACAAAACATTATGAAAAGATATAGCGAAATGTTTGACACTAACCTGTCCACATACAGTCGATGGGTGTAATTGTTTTTACTACTTCAGGTGCTTCATCTAGTGAGCAAAGTGATTCAGAGGGCATGTCAGTAGGTGATGGTGACACCGATGACAGAGAGGCTCCGTCGGTTGCACAAATACATGCTGCCCCACCTGGACCTCACGGTATGTTGTGACATTTTATTTTTAGTGTACACGGCATTATGATTGCCTTCCATTTAAATAACATGGAAGTTGTAATACTAAACACAAATTCACTCGGTCAGCTGCGTACGTGGCATTGAACTTCGCTATGCCATGACCACCCCACACTAGCTTTGTGTCCCATGTTGGCCACCCCAGTAAAGAGGTCCTAAATACGCTACTGCCCGGCCCTGATTGTACATGTCACCCGAGGGCAGCCTCGACAACCGGTCACACCCAAATGCAGACTTACTGTATGTAGAATGCAGACTGATGTGATTTTAAGTGTCCTTCTTGCCCTTCACTGGCCGTGTGGTTACATTAAAATTGATTTTACTGCTGGTATTTTAAAGTTCGGCATGGTCAGGCTCCCGCTTGTAGTTTTATTTACCCCCATCAGTCTGAAGAGCCAAGGATAAAGACTGTGTCCCATTTTAAATCCATCCATATTTTATCTTTTCATTCATTTCATTCCTTGTTTCACCACGTTAATCACTTATTTTAAATATCTGTTGCTGTTATCTTTATTTCAATACTGGATAGATATTTGTCACATTGTTTAAAAAGTGCTACACATAAAATAGCTTGCAGCGCAGAGCAGAGACGTTGTTTTCTCCCACCATCAGCATTACACCAGATCAATCATTTTGAACAAAGAAATCGCGTCCCGTTTCTGTCACTGCTGACTCAATCCAGCCACGTGCAGAATCTGTGTCAAAGCTCACAGCAGTGATTTTTTTGTCGCTTGTGGCTTCCTTTAAAATGCCTCGTGTCATCATTCCCATTACTGCAGCTGTTTCAAATCATAGTTTGTATTGTTCTCAGAAGCAGCAGTACAGGTAATTGCTCCAATTACTGCCGCAGAATGTTAAAAGTACACAAAAGCCAAAATGGGCTCTAACAAGTGGCTGCGACCCATCAAAGCCAGACATCCTGACAGATAAATCAACACAGTTATTAGACAGCATCAAGCTGAGTATTGTGTGTTGTTTTTGTGTGAAAAGTCTGTGAAAAGATTTCTCTGTGCCAGTACCAGATGCCATAGTGTGTGTGTGTGTGTGTGTGTGTGTGTGTGTGTGTGTGTGTGTGTGTGTGTGTGTGTGTGTGTGTGTGTGTGTGTGAGTGAGAGAGACCTAGAGGATTGTTTTATTGTTGTGTTGGTCCTTTGTCATCGCTCCCAATTCACATTCATCATTCACATTAGGTATCCAAAATGCATAGTGTGTGTGTTTTCATCAATGCCACCACACACACACACGCACACACACTACATCCCGCACAAGTCCAGCCTTATCTCTGGGCAGCAGCAGCAGACTGACTCTGTCAGCTCCCCAAAAGCACTCTCATGTTTTATTCCCCAGCTAACAGGAACAGCTTGATTTATAACTGTTTCATACCACTGATGAAGGTGTACCCACCGGACTTTGCAGTTTCTCAACAGATTAAAAGGATGCAATCTTTTCCCTTTTTGTCCAACTGAGCACAATGGACCTCTGCCTAAATGAAAGGATATTCAATCACCAGCAGTTTTATCTGCGAAAAGTGTGACAAATGGAATTTTTTGCCCCAGGCTTCTGCAGGCACAACCACCTGACCTTTTTTTTTTATTCCACCTGCAATAGGATTGACAAAATAGTCTTTGCTTTAGGAGTCTTGTAAAAAATGTGGCTGTTACTACTTCCACCATCCACCCTCCTAACTCAGACAGTCTAATCACATAAGAGCACAAAACATAGCTGGTCTGTAAATTAGCTCCCAAGAGACACAAGAACGCATAGTTGCGAGTCAGAATTAACCAAGTTGAATCTGATTTAGCAGCTTGATAAGATGATTCAAGCTTTCACAATATAATTTCTGAGTGGGGCAGTAATGGAGTTTTCCAAACCTCCCACATGGATTTTTATTTTAAGGGGTTTGATTTTCCAAACAGACTCTACCTTCAACTGTGTTACTAACAAAATTGTATGATGTGGAGAACATGTGGTGTAAAACGGACAAATTAATCTATTATGCTTTTCAGTCAAGTGTCTCTGCAAGCTGATTTTCACGCAACACAAACATGAAGTTGCTGCATGAAGGGAAAAAATCACAATCATCAAATTGTCTGCCTTGACAAACACTGACAACAAATGATGTAACTTGTAAAACTGTAGCTGTTGCTACACTGTGAAAGAAAAATGACAACTTAAAAGGTGACTAACAATTTTGGCTACTTGAGTGCAGCTAAACAAGTGAGAAACACAACATTAACATATAATCACTAACTAAAGTTGTTATATTTAACTTAAGCAAATAGTTTCATAGTCAGACCTCCAGCAGACATGTAGCAACATTAGCATTCATTTGGAGTCATTTCTCAAGTCATTTACTCCCCTTTTAGCTCATTTTTGGTTTCCACCAATTAGGTTCACCAGCTAGCCATAGGGGTGATTGATCCGTCCAAAATATAACATCATGATCAACTTCAATCTTGATCTATAATCTTAATAGCAATCATTGTCTCAATGTTGAAACACCCTGTGGACTAAAGCCACAACATTGCATTAAAGATAGTTTGCCGAAAACCTCTCTTTCACCATGCTGCTGATCGTGTTCATGGATTTAATGGCTTACTGGTTTACTTCCTGGTTATGTGGCCCAATGAAAGTGTGCATCAGAGTTTGTCCCACCGCAGAGTTCTTGCTCTGCCCATAGACTTTACGTTGTGACGTTTCACCGATGTTTAAAGCTGCACTAATATTATACCTCAATTGATCAAAAAATTCCTAGAAAAAGGTAATAGTTGTTTGTAGTTGTAAGGTGGCCGATCAACTGTTTTACAAATGTCTCTTCTATAAAGGCCATCAATGGGAAAGTGTTGCTCCAATAACGCGAGTGGTTGCATTATTCACAATATGTCACCCAAGCAAGAGCCACATGAAGTAATTTGTCCAATCAGCATAGCCATCTAGTTAGCTACATCTCTCTATTGGTTTATTCTCGTAGTTGTGATAAGCTGGTCAAGTAAGTTATGAACGAATCTCAAACAGTCGGCTTGGTCACCTCTCGTTAGCCGCTAACGTTGTCTGTCTGCTGCTTGGTGTTGAGCTGGTGGTGTGCAGTGGGTTTATAAATGCTTCTATGGTGAGAGCAGTGAGAGAAAATGGAAACAGTTAATATTTAATGAGTATTGTTCATGTGAATAACAGGAAATAAATCAATGAGGTTTCTGTGACATTCGGCTTAGTAAATATATGATGATTACTCAATAAAAAGACATTTAAAATGCTCACGTTGTTTAATTGAGTATATTATACAACATTCCACCTCTAAGTGAGAGTAACAGATAGACAGCTACAGGGCGAACAGAGTTTATTTTGGGCTCTGACACAGTAGATCTATGCTGTGTCTCCGCCGGGGGAAGAGATTTTTTATCCACCCCCTTTCAACTGGCTTACCCGGGTGCTGTTGACACCTTTCATTTCCCTGATGAAGGGGGCGGGTGAACCCTGCCTTTCATCTGACATGCTGAACACTTGTTAAACTCTTTCAAACAAGCAAATACCCCAACCATTACATTAAACAACAGCTTGAATGCAAGAATGGGTGAAGTCTAAGTCCTTTGCCATTGTCAACATTATGTCATCATTACTGCCACAGATTCATCAAGAACGTTTAGATGCTTGTTTTGTATCCCCTCCTCCTTGTATCCTCCCTTTATCTTTTTCTTTTTCTCTGTCAGCACACACATCTCTTCTCTCACTAACTGTTTCTTCCCACTTGTGCCCGATCCAACCCCATTCTCCGTACCCACCTGATGATGTGGAAGATGGCTGATATGAGGAGCTCATTGTAGATGGCCACGGCCATGTAGCGTGGCTCGTGGAAAGCCGAGGGTACGGTGCGGACGGCATAGCAGAGGTACACGCCCCACAGCAGGAACAGGAACTCCGCTGGGAAACAAAATGTAAAACAACGTCAAAGTTACAATCTTTATTGTCTTTTCATTCCTTTCCGAATTAGGTTTAGTGTCTTTAGGTGAGTGTTTGTATACGCCTCAAGCTGGGACAACATGCAATCTAGAAGTTTTTGAGTAAAATGCCACTCGTTAGGCTGGAAACTTTTAAAAGAACAAAGTAACAAAATCAATCTACTGCTTTAAACCTGCAGTGTGGGACATTTACATATAAATCAAGGTTCAAATTCAAGCCTACAGCTAGAAAAATCTCTGTATTTCACAGTATACCAGAGTTTTTAGATCTGGAGTCTGTGGCTACGTACCCACGCTGGTGCACTGGTAGCAATGTGTTTTATGTCAATCAATAAAGTTTTTACTGTTAGTTAGTTTGTTTGTTTGTGTAATTAGGTGGAGACAAAAGTTCTGCACTGCACTGTTAAAGT
Source organism: Spondyliosoma cantharus (assembly GCA_900302685.1). Taxonomy (NCBI): domain Eukaryota; kingdom Metazoa; phylum Chordata; class Actinopteri; order Spariformes; family Sparidae; genus Spondyliosoma; species Spondyliosoma cantharus. The sequence goes on from OMLP01012668.1 coordinate 25,056, forward strand.
AAACTATTTCTCAAAAAACATTCTGAGAAAGACACTTATTCTCTTTCTCTCCAAGACTGAGGAAGATGCCACTCTCATGCATTTAGTGCAAAGTTAAGGCTGTGAAGCAATTAGCTTAGCCTAGCTTAAAGGCAGGAAGTAGGGAGAATCAGCTAGCCTGTCTCTCTCTCTAAAGTTAAAAAATCATATTCTTATATTCAATAATAATATTCTCACCAACACCTGTAAAGCTCACTGATTAAAAAGCTGCACCTCCACTGTTGAAATGCCAAAAAATGAAAGTTTGTGGTCTTCGGATTGTCAATTCATCCACCCAGCTAGCCAGAAATGGCTGGTGGCCACTGGATAAACAGGCTTCTTCAGGCAACAAGACTGTCGCTGGTACCCTTCCTCAACTGTTATTTTTTGTACTTGTCTGTTACTCAGGGCACAAAGAAGTGGATCCTCATTCCTACTGACACTTAGCGCTGACAGTGTTGACACCAAGAAGGTAATTTCAAATTTAGCAGTTGCTAATTGAGCGAGGATTCCCTGCGTTTGCAGTGTTTCCCCCTGGAGAGACGGCTGCTTCCTTGACAGTGTGTTATATTCCTGCTGTCGTCTCGTCTCACAGAGGACACACAGCAATTCACAAAGAAGATGTATTTAGAGAGACAGCTGCCTTCACGGTTATCAACACACATCAGAATAAATATGTGCACAGAAAGCTCATTATCACCTCAATTGTCAATGTAATAGAATTTTAAAGAACATCAGTTGCAAAAATCAATATTAATTATTTGAAATGTGATGGAGAGGACTCATTTTGGAGGGATGAAATTATGTCTTGAAGCAATCTAATAGATATTTGCTGCTCTCTGGTGTAGAACAAAAAGATGATGCTTATTTTACTGACGGGAAAAAAAACAATACACAACCTCTCGAAAGTTTGGAGTCACTTAGAAAAGCACTTTTTTCTATCAAAATAACATCAAATTGATCAGTGATAAAGTCTAGCAATTATTAATGTGGTAAATTACCATTTTATTTTGAAATGACTATTTCTTCTCGCCTATTTTTAATGAAATATCTACTTAAGTGGACAGATGACCATTTTCAACAACCATCACTCCTTTCTCATGTTATAAGGCTAATTGATCATAAGAAAAAACCCTTGTGCAATTATGTCAGCACAGCTGGAAGCTTTTTGGCTGATTAAAGAAGCAATGAAATCGACCTTAAGTATGCGGAGCATCATAATTTCTGGGTTGGATTATAGTCGCAAAATGGCCAGAAAACTTCTGAAACTCATCAGGCTTTTCTTGTTCTGAGAAATGAGAGCTATTCCATGCAAGGAATTGCCAAGAAACTGAAGATCTCATAAAACGGCATGTACTACTCCCTTCAAGGAAAAGTGCTAACTGGCTCTAACCAGAATAGAAAGAAAGTGGGAGGCCCCAGTGCACAACTGAGCGAGAACAAGTACATCCTAGTCTCTAGTCAGAGACTCACAGGTCCTCAACTGGCAGCTTCATTGTATGGAACCTGCAAAACATGGCTCCAGGATGCTGGCCTTCTAGGCAGAGTACAAAAGACAAAGTAATATCCTAACGGCCAATAAAAGATTAAGATGGGTAAAAGAATACAGACATTGGACAGAGAAAGGCTGGGGAAAAATGTAGTAGGCAGATGAATTTAAGTTTGAGGTGTTTGGATCACATAGAAGAACATTTGTAAGATGCAGAACAAATGAAAAGATGCTGGAGGAGTACTTGACGCCATCTGTCCAGCATGATGGAGGAAATGTGTGTAAAGGGACCTTTAATAAAGAGAGGCTATCAGCCCCATTTGATTAGAGCCAACTTCATCGTACACAGCCCGAAACAATACAAGATGTATTTAGGGAAGAAGCAGTCACCAGATCTCAACAACATTGAGATGTAGTGGGAGCATCCTGACCGTGTGGTATGTAAGGAGTGTCGATCAAGCCTACCTGAAGGAAGTACTTCAGGAAGCACTGAATGAAATTTCTTCAGACTACCCAGACAAATTGACAGCAAATGCCAAATGCCGGCAAGGCTTGACTATATTTTCTATTCATCTTGCAACTCAATTGTAGTTTCAAATTAATAATACAGGTTAAAGTGCACTATGTAGTTCTGGGGGATATATTTTAACTAGAAGAGAAAATATATATATATTCACTGACTGATTTGTTTTATGCCTAAACAAAATAAATAAACAAACTCTTCATTTTCATGGCTGAATAAACAAACTGACCTTAAATGACAGCGCAGTTTCATACATTTTTACTTTGTTTATATGTGGCGGACCCTGCCATCCTTCAAGCTTCAAACAGCATCCTGGGGACCTTATTTTACTCTGAGAAAAGCTTGTTTATTCATTTGTTCGTTGTGGAGAAGATGAATATTTCTGAGTTTGTATTATTACCTCATTAATATTGTACATCTTCTCCAATGTCTTCTCCAGAACAACATGGTGCCCCTAAAAAATTCTTAATGAGCATCACCAAGTCAGAGGCTTTTCCTCTGACACAAGCTTTTACACAGGCGTGTTGTTTGCATACGGCGAAGAGCACGAGGAACCAAGCCAAGGACTGTGTTAGCATACAAGTCCATAAAGTCTTTACAGTGATTACAGGCCATTAATATTCATGAACAGACCTAGGCTATAAATCATCACTAATTACATGGTACTTAGCCTCTGAATCGGGATGCACTTTGAGCTGCTTGCAAGACGGAAAAGGATAACAATTCCCACTAATGCAGATTAATTACGGATTCAAATGAATTCCTTATTGTTGACATTATCAATACTGTTTTTGACTCAGCACCATTTCGCTGGGCGTCTCGAGACAAAACAGGAGGATTTATTCATTTCTAGAAAGACAAAGGTTCCCTTGTCAGCATTATGACCAAACAAGCGAAAACACAGAAAAGCAATTAGTTGAATTTTCACAAGCATGGCATTGCTAGTTGTTAGAATCCTACTAGGCAGCTTCGTGGGTTATTTCCTGTCCTTCAGTTTATCCTCGGTACAACAGCGTGTTCTCACTGGCTGTCAGAGTGAACAGCAGGGATCCCTTATTTCCTGTTTCGTCTCGAGCGCGTGCCCAAATGCGCACCGACTCACACGATACAGACAGAGGGGTTTTTTTTTTTAGCTCTACGTGTTTTATTCCATCTAAAATTGTTTGTTCCTCTCTCTGAAGATGCTGTGCTCCTCCGTCCCGTCTCCTGAGTGTCCTCAGCTGTCCTCCCTTCACCAGCCTCCCGCCTCTTCCTCCTTTCCTCACAACTTCTCCCCCCTCTCCTCCAGCTGGTGGAAAACACTCTCTGCATCGCTGCTCACATCCCTTCAAGCTTCATACTTCACAGGCCTCACTCTTCTTTTTTCCCTGCCACGCTTTCTCTCTCTCTCTCTCTCTCTCTCTCTCTCTCTCTCTCTCTCTGTGTCTGTCTGTCTATCTGTCAGTTTTCAGAGGCAGGCCAAGCATCTCTCAGAAATCCATCCTTTCCTCCTTTCCAAACAGGATTAGTCTCCCCTGCTGTCACACTGGCTTCAGTGTGGTGCCCGTCACTGCCTCCTGCTTCAAGACTCGGTCAGTAGGAAGCTACTGTAACAAACACACAAAGCCATCTGGGAAAGCACAGGAAGACCGATGGGACAGTACCTGCAGACTCTTACCAAATCTACCATTCTTCATGCTTGTTCACCATAAAGTCTGGTTATTTCATAGACTGTAAGTTATGAGTCTGGAGACTGGGGTCAGAATTTTGCTGAAGGTTTTCGGTGGTCATGGTCATTTTCACTATGACATTTAAAGATACTGTATGCAGTTAAACACAATGGCCTGACACATCTGACATGTTAACTGTGGTCAGTTTGTGTACTGTCCTGCTTTGCTCAGCATCTCTGATAAACCAAATCTACCCAGCAGTGACATCTCACAGCCGGTCGGACGAACTGCTAGTTTTGAGTAAACTCAAGCTGTCACTTTCTTCACTCTGCAGCCCAACATACAGGAGAAAGCGCTAGTGAATATGTTTAGTAATATATATATATATTATATATATATATATATATATATATATATATATATATATATATATATATATATATATATATATATATAT
>OMLP01012670.1:0-41526 GCA_900302685.1 Spondyliosoma cantharus
GGTATAATTGGCCGTTTTTGACTATTTTTGATTTTACCATTATATTTCACCTTAAAAACTATTTACCTTGCCTTGTTTGGTGTCATTATTTTCAGCACAACCTCACATGTGTGACTGTACAGTTATTTTTTCATTTTGACAAACTGTATTAAGACAATGGACCTAAAATCTCAAAAAAACATAAAATCCGAGTAGGAAAAAGTTTGATTTTTTACTGTGAAAACCACAAATATGTTTAACAAACCATTTTTATTACTCATAATGCAAATATAAATTGTTGTTTGCTAAATTAGTGCATAAGTTTTTGAAATGTACAAAGTTAAATGTAACTATTTACATTTAAATGCAGGCTATGCCTCAGGCTCAGGTCTGCCTCAGCTCCTTCCAGCTGCACTGTCTGCTCCACATTCAGCAGTCTGCTCGTTGTTTGGACCCATTAAACAAAAAAACGACTCCACTACACACTAAAAACACTTCACCAAACACTACATAACACACTAACTATACACTCCAAACACGTTATATGTCTGTCAATCTTCCCCCTGTTCCCCAGCAACCAAATCACGTGGTTTGCCATATAATTTTGTGATTGGTTGGTGTGGTGCCTTTTTCCACCAATAGGAACGTGTTTTCAGCGAGGCAGCGTCTTCATGCTACATCATCTTAAATTAGTCACGCGATTTTTACGCGCCGGCACGTCAATCGTCCTCAGAGGGTTAAGGAAAGCTAGAAAGATACTCTCATCTGGCTCATTGTGTCATTTGCTTAGGTAGGTCATATAAAGGTACAAGGTATTAAGCAATCAAACAATCAACTTTTATTTGTACCGCACTTTTCATACATCAGCGAACAAAAAGTGCTTCACACAAAGAGAATAATAAAAAACGTTCTTCCAGAAGGCCTCCATCCAGCAACAATCTCGAGGGCAACAACAATCTCGAGGGCAACACCACCCTCAACCACAGACAACCACACAGCTCCAACAATCTAAGCAAGAAGCCAAATCCCTGCACAGGTGCACACAAATGCAATCCAGCACTCAGCACGTCCTCCTCCTGCTCTAACAACAGCACACGCCTGAGCCGACACGGAACCCAACAAGTCTCACACAAAACCCGATGACCCATGTCAACCAAGCTGACCTCAGTTGATGTCTGCGATGCCACGGAATGCTTGGCTCACCAGCCTCCAGGCTAACCAACTGCCGTGAAAACCCAGGATAGCCAGGAGCCCCCATTGGCCCGGCACCCAGGCAGAACAAAGCTCTAAGGTGACTCTTAAGGTATAAGATAGTGACCATGATGAAGGAGAATGAATCTGTTCATTCAACACAACACAGCAACAGTTGTTCTTTGTAGGAGGGCTGAGGACCCAACCCAAGCCAAATATATCCCATTTGTATCAGGAGATGACTAACATGGAGCACTATTCAATAAAAGTACAAAAGTTACTCTTTTGAAGAACACTAACCTTAAATACGCTCTGTGAATGCTGTGAAACGAAAGGATAATGGTCTGCACCATATAGGTATGAAAATACATTACACTAGGCAATTGTACAACAATTTGCCATATACATGTTGGCTAAATGAAGTGGTTGCAAATGAAATGTATCCATATAGTATGTCAATTTGGCATAGCTGGTCACCAGCTCCTTTCTGCCTGCCCTGTCGCCAGCCATTCTCACCTAATCAGCTGACTCCACTCACCTGTTCTCTCAGCTGCTCCTCATCACCAATCAACCCAGTACACACCATATATCCTCCAGCCTCACAGACGCTCATAGCCAGATTGTTCTTTGTCATCAATGCAAGACTCTCCAGCACGTCACTCCAGACTGATTTCCTGCGGCCAACCCTGCCTGCCTCTGACCAACTCATCTTGTCTGATCCCCGGTGAACTCACCTGCCTTCTGTCCCCTGGTTTCGAGAGTTTCCGCTGCTTCTTTGGATACCGTGTCGCCTGCGGCGTAAAATCTCCCGAGGTTTGCTGCAGAATGAGTTTTTCATTCCGTCTCTCTGGGATTTTGTGCGGATTGGAGACTGTTCTGTGTTGCTTCACTTGCTGTTGTGTCTGTGTGTACATTGTGTGCATATTCACCTGCTGGCTTCCGCCTTCACGAGCCCATAGCCTGCCTGCCTCTGCCTGGTATTGTATCTCTTGTTCTTCTGTGTTTGGACTAAGTGCTCTGCACACCCAGCTAATATCCTCCCCGACTCTGTCTGCCATATCAGCGAATCCACCAGAGACTTTGTTAAGAGACATTTCGGTAATTTTGCTCACCTTGCTCTGATCCTGCTGAATCTGTTCAATAAAATCCACAATCAACTATTCCTGGTTTCCTATGTGCTGAGTCCTAACTCCACACATTACAATATAATGGAAAAAGAATAATTAGACAAATGATAACAATCGTCAGAAGGAAGATGTGATTATATGTTAATTATATTTATTTTATATATTTTGTCCAGCAAAAGATCACTGCTAAAGGGAGCATCAATACAATAAAATGACTCTCTCACTATGTATGATAAAACTTTTCTGTAGATTTAAAAAAAGAATAGTTTAAGAATGATGTTTTGATTTGTATTGCTCTCATCAGCCAAGGCAGCTCTTGATCAGCTTGGTATCTTACATGAAATACTGTATTACATAACCAACAAAGGCCATTTGTTTTAAACAGTCTTAAAACCTTGAAGTTCAATGAGGCATCTCCCTTTGATATAAGGCAAACAAAGAATAACAGTGTTATTTTATTGCCATTTTTATCATGTACAGTGGGGTCCAAAAGTCTGAGGCCACAATACAAATCTATAATGTTATTACATAAACTGGGATATAATCAGAAAGTTTGAGGATTCAGAAAGTAAACAAATGTGTCAGAAGTCTAATTCTGCAAACCCTCCTCAGCATCAATGTTCCCCTTGGTGTGCATTTACACAGAGCCAACCACCAAGCATCTCCATGAAATCTGCTCCTCGGTGTGAACCGGGTGTTTTGTCAATATCAGATGGTTGGAGGGCCCCGGGCTTGGCATCATAGCGGGCATCACTGCTATCTGTGGCACAGTTTTATTGAATTGTTTACCCTGAGCAAGGGAGAGAGGAGGTGGAGGCAGCAGTGATTGTGTGGGTGTTTGATGCCCTCCATCTTTCTCTGTCAGTGTAGCTTCTCCTCTGTATCTAATCCTGCCAGGGCACCAGCTGCTCCCAGAATGGCATCTCCTAAGGCACAAGACAGTTCCTTTCAGAACTACCCCCTCCTACCCCCCCAGACTGCTCTCTATCGGGTGCCCCTGTGGTCAGGCTGTGGTTGTGAAGCCAAGTTAACACTGTTGGAATGATTGCAGTGACAGCTGTGTTTTTCTGCTTTTTCGCCTGGACTCGCTCTTATCTGGTCTGCTTCGCTGTACCACCCTCGACTGGAGCCCCGACGCCTGACTGTCAAACAGGCCGATCGACTGATTGATTGACTGGACAAATCACAAGAGGCTCACAACACGGCATGCAGCATTCAGACTGTGTAATTCTGTGCACTGTCTGAGGCGGAAGGAAAAGCCTCTTCATCTTTTCTAAACATATACAGATATTCCCAGGTCACTAGGCACAATTCTACCACCAGAGTAGTCTGTAAACACGATAAACTGGAATGGTACTCAGGAGAGTACATATCTCCACCAAGGCCCAACAGTCCCTTTTTAATTCAATCAAGCTGAATCCAATATCAAACTGTATAGTCCTGGATCACTCTAAATTTAAAACCACCCATAACTGGTGAACCGTAATGTAAGTTCAGCAGATGTGTAGCAGCCGACCACAGGACAACAAAACACTCCAGATGGAGTCACAATCTGTGGAAGAATAACAGGTTGATTGTTGAAGTCCAACTTAAACAAAAAGATGCCTTTTTGACCACGTTTTACCTTTTTCAGATGACATCCCGGGTCACTGGTGCACCTACTCAACACTATATGGCAAAAAAATCGAGAAGTAATTTCAAAACAAAATTAATGCAAAAAGGTTGCATTAATCCGTTTCAACCAATATTATCATCTCATCCACATCAACATTTCATTGGAGTGGAGTGTTTTCTGTGAGCAGGCACCGCTCAGAGACCAACTGTCCAATCCAGTACCGTCGTTTACGGTTTGCAGTCCTATTAGCTGACTATCGTTAGGTCCCGAGGTGTATGTGTGGATGTATGGATGGATGGATATACTATGTGTTTGTGCATATGGATACATACGTGTATGTGTTTATATGTCTGTGTGTTTGTGTGTGTGTGTGTATTTAATATATTTGTACATAGCATATTTAACAGTTTAACATTTTGCTACAATCAAAATGGTTACAAAAGAATGATGAATGAAATAGTTTTAATTGGATGTGATCGTATCGCATAAATCTTTTTCACCAAACTGTTTTCAAATCATTAATTTCTATTATTATCCAACTAATTTGCCCCTGGCAGCATATTGCTGCTGTGTTCACGTTGTGCTGCTCTGCTGCATCCAGACAGCAACATGTCAACTTGCAGAAGCTGATTCTTCAGTTGCTAAGCTGTTGTCATGCATCACTGAGATTAGCTCAGCTGTTTCAGAGCTATGAGAGCAGTGATGTGACTGATTGAGACCATAAATATTAATCAACACTGCCTTTGATCTATCCTTTACTTCACACAGCTCTTTTTACAGGAAGTGCGGCGGCGGGACTTGCAGCATTGAGCATTTCTCATTGGCAGCATTTAATTTCATTCAACATTTTAAAAGTGTGCAGACACAAACCAGTTTGTTTTTTGTTAATTGTGCTTCCACACATCAGCATGAACCATGTCTCCACCAAAGCTTTCCATTAACTTTTTAGTCCCAGATAGCACTTTTCGAGAACCTAAAAGGTTGTTTGAGCCCGTTGTTGCTTTGTTTAATAAATTGTAAGGTAATTATTGTGGTATTATGGGGAAATGTATGTATGTTACTCAGTAATTACAGCATACTTAATATGAGTTTTCTGGACCTGTAAAATGAAGTGTTGTTGCTTTTTTTTCATACACCAACATACTAATTTACCTACTCTACACAGGCAACAGGCTGAAGGGAGTTTTATTCGTAGTTCCAGGGAACAAACATTCCTTGTACTTCGGATGGAAATACAGTGTAAGATACAATCGAGTATTTTGTGCACTGAATTCATTTCAAACTTACCCAAACTGAACCTTATCCCGGTTCACTTCAAACCTAGCAAAACGCAGTAGCAGAAACTTGTCCATCCTAAGGACAAAACACCCAGGCATTAGCAAAGTGATGTAGTTTATGCTGTTCAATGCAGCCAGGACTGAACAGATTTGTACATTGGTGAGACAAAGCAACCTCTCCATACACTAATAGCACAACACGGGAGGGCCAACTCCTCAGGTCAACACTCTGCTGTCCACTTACATCTGAAGGAGAACAATCATTCCTTTGAGGACAAAAATGTGAACATCTTGGCCACAGAAGACAGATGGTATGAAAGAGGAGTAAAGGAATCCATCTATATCAAACTGGAATGACTGTCTTTGATCAGAGGAGGTAGCCTACGACATTACTATCACCCACCTACAATGCACTACTGAGTTCCCTCCCTAGACAGCTTAACAACCATTCACACCTGGGCTCACCTAGCCCTAACCAGTTAGGCTAGTTGTTGGGTCAACGAAGAAGCCTCTTGGATGAGAGGTGAAACGTCTTCAAGAAAGTGAAAAAAGTAGTCCAGTTGTCTACGATACAGCTACCATGAGTTACCATGACCTGGCTGACTGAGGACCTTCATCAACAAGTAACTGTTTTGTACACTCAAACTATGGAGATTATACCACTTCTCCTGCTACTGGCTGCTGTTGGTGACAACACGGACAGGCAGAGTAAAGAGTGCCAGATCAAGAATGACATCAAGTTTGTCTGCCCTCCAACCGTGCGTTGTGACTAGATGATGCTGGATGTCGCCTCTGTCACTCTGCTGCTTTGATCGCCATCACCACTGACGCCTGTCAGCGTCCTCTTTGGGACCCATCTGTTTCTTAACTTAGTAGTTCACAAGTAGAATCAGAATGCTGCTGCTGGGGGTGACGGCTGGTTGGGAGTGAGGAGGAAGAGGTGACGGGAGGGATGTTAGATGATATATGGTTCTGTGTAGGCATTTTATGAAAACTGTGGTGCACGATTTAATAGAAAAGTCTTGTGCCAATATTGTAACAGTCAAAAACAGAACTTTCATCTATTTAATAAAAGAAAAACAACTGCAGGGAAGAATAAATTTGTCTTTGTTTCAGTTCAGATGAGTAGATATAAAGATGTGTGGTGTGTATTAGTTTATCTACACAGTGCGAGTGTCCTGTGTGAGGATGAATTATCCTATGCTTGTGTTCCTCCACACTTAGTTTAGAACTGTATTATTTTGCCCCTTTTGTTATTCTCTTGTTTCGTCCCCCCTCGTCTTTTCTTCCCTCTGTCATTTTCTCCCTTTGTTGTTGGCTCATTCTCGTTCTCAGCCTCTCTCGCCCTCTCCGCAACCCCCTCCTTAAACTCAGATTAAAGGAATGATGCAAACTCCTCGTCTCTTTCTCATGCTTGATCCTTTCCTAGCGAGACAACTTGCCAGCAGCCCCTGGAAGTTGAGAAAGCGTCTTTTTATAGCCGATGTGAGAACAAGCACCGCCACATATGCTTTGAGTATCCATGTGCACAACAAAATGTGGTGTTAAGCTATGCATGCTTTCCACCCTGGAGTATTAGGTCACTGTGCGTCATTAGCTATGTTAAAAAAAAAAAACGTGCACACATTTCTTGCAGAATTCAAACCAGCGAAATGTTTCCTTTCCATTCCATTCAACCTTGTAACAGTTTATTACTATTTTTGTGTTGGCATCATAAACATTGCATCTTTTTTGTTTTAATGCAATTGGCACACACACACACAAAATATTCAAAATTGCACACATTGCGTCACAAAAGTGGCATGCTGGGAGGCTTTTGGTGTCTTCCCTCTTGTCTGCGTGACAGGCTCTGTGTTCAACCTGTGTGTATATCTCTGTGTGAGTTTGATCGAGGGAGAGGGGAACTGAAGTGTAGAGACTAGGAGAGAAGTTATGCACTCAAGCAGTGAGACCCTCTTTCACAACTTCTTTCATGTAACTATTCCTGCTCAGCTATGTCTTTAGTTATTTGGAATTTGCAAGTTATAATGTTGAATTAAGTTTGTGAATTCATTTTAAACGCAAAAGAAAAACACTTGGGATCTCTTTTCTCATGTCACAGTGCTAATTGTTGATTTTGTAGATGTAGAAGACTTTGGGGCCCTTTTTTAGCTGATATACAGATGAAGCCTCTTAAAACTTCCCATTCCTCTGTGACGGGGCCCTAAGCAGTCCGTGACGGGACCGTACGTGGAAGAATCCGTGACTGGAATAAGATTCCCCCCGATGACTTGGCGAATGTGAGGCCAAATCGTAACTCCCCTAAGATTCCACTGGATGCATGTCCGAAATCAGCTGTTCTTGCTGTATCATATGAATACAGTATTTGACATATGTGAGAGAGTGTGATTCCCACACAGAGCATATATAATGATTATTAGGCTTATCATATCATGAGGTAATCATTATCATGCTTCAGCTTTTTTGTTTTTCAGCCATATTACATGGAAGTGGAAGTAGTGGCTGGGGAATTAATGGGGTTTTATTTAGACTCTTCATTAGTCATTGTTGTCTTTTCTTATGCGAAACATAAATTAAACCCATCAGGGTGTCCTCTCCCATTCCCTTTAAGAACCAGGTGTGCCAGAACCAAGCACATAACATTAGCACTCATCTTCACTGAGGGATAGGAATGTGGTCCTCCTGTGCTGGACCCTCTACCCCGCTGCTTCTTCATCTGTCCCATCAAAGACTCTGTTTGACTGCATCTGAAAAAACCCCCACTAATATTAAACTGAGGAGGAGCGCTGTTGTCTGTGTGTAATAGTGATGTGCGGATCTCTGTCCGTGGATCAGGCAGGCTGGGTCATAAAAAATTATCATTCTGATCAATGGTGGCGGGGGCTGCAGGTGGGTATAATACAACATTAAATAGGAAAATATGAATGACATTACCTGCAGCAATCCTCCAGCAGCAGAATTGATACATGTATCTTTCCCTTAACATTAACATTTGTGCACAAGCATACAACAACTCCAGACTCTTAACCTAAGTATTTGTTATTTCCAGCCACCTGAATCAAAAGAATAAGGGGCTGTATTTCCCCATTCCTCCATGTTTAGTTCAAACCCTTTTTGTCTGTATCTTATACATTTAAGTTGTTCCTATACAAATGCATATATATTTATGCACCCATATATTCACCATTGCTCAGTTTCATTCTTTTGTTACACAATAAGTGCTAAATAAAACCAATGGAGGTATATGCTGATACTAAATTGGGTGGTAATTCATCACTGGGGGACAAAGTTGTGACATGGCAGTTAGTTTAGTTAGAACGTGTTTGGACTGTTTTTATTATACAGAGTGAACAGTGTTGTGATCAGAATAAGAAATATACAGTGAACACTGATGTGATCAAAATCAGATATATACAGTGTGAACTCTGCAGCGTTTTGAATGTTTTTTGTAAAGCCTTCTGTACATGACACATGTAATAAACCTTGTAAAGTCCTCAAAAATGTATATTTTTTTGACATTTTAACGCATTAACTAACCTGTCATCAATCTACGCAACAATGGTATTTTACATAGCCAGCTTTAGTTAAGGTGGATTTTGGTACTTCCATGGCCCGTTACGGCAGGTGAGAGTGAAGACAAATTCAGTTTTTAATGTAATTTCTGCTTTAAATTTAAAACAACCTTTTATACCTCCAGAAGCTCTTGGCTCTGGCTGTCTCCTCCAGAGCTTGCCTGCTCCAGCAGCTGAATGCAGGCTAACACTAACACGGTCGCTCATTCATCCAAAACACTGCCGTCTGTCACTCCGCTCCGGTCTGTTAGACCCATTCGCTGCACAGCAAGACATTTTATTTGTCCAATATTTGCATTAACAATTCTCCAAAAGGCACCAAGGGTTGTTTCTCTGCAAATGGATGGATTAATGATAACCGTGAAATGTCATGATCCGTAGATGATATGTGGGAGGCTTGGTGACGTTTCATCAAGAGCCTAAGATCTACACTTGTAGAAAGTAGCTCATGCAGCCCTTTTAGAGATCTGCCTGTGCTTGTCATATGGCTGAAATAGACAAGATGCCAAAAGTTTGAGCTGCTGTCCTTACATGTGCTCAAGACCAGAGTGTTTCATTACATTCAGTGTGAACATGAGGATAACCATCCTTTTGGCAACCATCAAAATGGAACTTAGATTACACATATACTTCGCCATCAAATGTGTGAGAACTTTTTGCTTATGCAAGCTGCTGTTGATCTTGGCTCACTATTGCACATTGTCATCCTCAAAATTCTTGCGGAGAACAATTGAGGTTTGATTATGACAGAGACAATCCCCAGCGACAGAGAAAAGATAAGCTGGGGGATAGAGAGTCATGGACAGGCAGAGAGAGAGGGAGATATGTTTGTTATGGCAGAGTGAGCTCTGGCCTGCGGGTGGGAAAAGATTAAAAATTCCTCGTCCTGAGCCTTCTATGATTTGGGGAGATTTAAGTATCAATTTGCGAGCCTTCAGATCAGCCTTGGTACGCCTTTCAAACAGAGTTGGAGGAGAGATGGCAGAGGGGAGATAGAAGGCTTGTAGAGAACTTCCACTTTGCATCAGATTTGGTTAAATCACATGAGGCAGGCAGAACATTACAGGGAGGACAACAAAGGAGAAGAAAATCCCAGAAGAGGCGAAACGGCCTCAATCACCTGTCTCCATGTCCTCCACTCTGCTTGTGTTGGCACATTGTATGAAGGGATGTTAAGGATCATTTGCAACCTTGTAAGAGTAGAAATTTCAAACCCTCCAGATCAGGTCAGTCCATATGAGAACAGTGAGATGTTCTTCTTTGGATGGTTCCTCTGATTTTAGTGTTTTTTGTAAAATTGATTGAAATTTCTACCTGTGTTTGGTTTTTTTTGTTGTTTTTTTTCACTTTTATAATACTTTGTACATTTTCAATCTTTTTGACCCTCACATGAAAAGTATTAGAAAGTATTTGCCTGTAGTGGTGGTTTCTTTTACAGGGGCATTAGCTGTAGGATATTACAGGCCGATCTCACTCCCAACACATCACACATCACACAGCAGCCTGGTCTGTGGCCTACGCTTCTAAGTGTGATTCTGTAGGTGGCCCTCCAGCATCACTTCTTGAAGCTCCCCTCTAGTGCAGTAGTATGAAGGGGGAAAAAAGTCAAAGTCAGGGGGAAGTTTGGTTGGCTGGATGGGTCATACACTGAACTTCACCCCCAGAGACCTGAGGGAATCTGTATTCTGCTGGTATGACAGCTGATATGTCTGTATCTCTTGCCAGATGAAGCGGGATGAATAGACTGTTTTGGGTTTGCTGACATTGAGCAGTAGATTGTTCTCCGTGCACCACGCCCAATATGAACTTTTATCAACTTTTGAATTCTGATGTATTTGTCCTAATAATTCAAAGATTTCTCTCGATGTCTGGGAGTGCAGTCATGGGCGTACAGTATGAACAGGAGGGGGCTGAGCACACAGCCTTGGGGGTCCCTGTTGAGCATGAAGAGGAGGTGTGACTGCCAATCCTAACCGCCCGGAGTTTGTTTTTGAGGAAGTCCAATATCTACTTGCCTACAACTAGATCTACATCTACAAACCTTATTTGTGTAGGCCATTTCACTGTTGGAAAGCAATCCCTCTAATGAGGTGTCATCTGGAACTCAAACAACATGACAGACTGGGGCTGGGCAATACAGCCTTTAGTCTGGCAATGTGGTCATGAGGAGAATGTTTTACAAATGTTATCATTTGATCACAATTGAATGTTTAATCTGAAACAAGCGATACCTTATGACCTGGCTTCATAATGTGCATACTTTAACAGAGGGCAGATTTAGCAAGAACAAAGACAACAGAAATAAAGAAAAATCCATAAAAAGTAACAAGAGGCTATAGCCTTGCTCGTTTTTAATCAGTTACTGACCATTACCTTTCCAGGCTAAAGCCACACATTGCTGTGCTCTCTCTTTCCCTTTTCATGCTGTGTCTACTTTTCGCATACATAAGTCCTTATCCCCTGAGACCAGAGATTGTATTGCCCTGACGATTCCTGCTGTCATTGTTGTTACGTAACCATCACCGTCACCATGGTCTTTAACTTGAATGATGCCATCAGGTGTCAGGTGCTTTTTTTTTCAGGTAGCCTAGTTTGTTGCACCTGGAGCTAAGCAATTAATGTAGCCTGCAGTTTTGGATAAGGGCTGTTTGTCTCGCATTGCTTGGTTTACATTGTTTTTTCCCTCAGTACTTTAAGCTAAACTTTAACTAACTTTACCTAAACTGTGCCCAGCAGGTGGAATTGTATATTTCCTTCTAAAAAAGGATAAGCAGCTACACCCTGTCTATGAAATCCATTCAGATTTAAATTGGTTAATCTGTTGGTCATCTGTTCAACCAAAAGGGCGGGTAAACTACATGCTCTATCTGTAAGTGTGGAATGTTTGCGATGGGAGGTTGATGACACAGGCATGTCTATCTGGCCTAATCCATAATTTATACCTAAAGTGACAAACTCTCAAACAATAAACCAGGAAGTTCAGGGATGTGAGGGAGTGGAGTCCTCTGCTCCTCGTGACATTGATGATACAAGTAATCCAAGGCAAAGGCTGCAATGACTGTCTGAGTGAGGTCAAAACAGATAGTAAGTTATGACTATAACTATGGATTTATGATGAATGATGATCGTCACCATCTCCTGTTTCTCAGAAAGGGCTGAGGAGTTCCTGGCAAGAAGAGGAAGAGTGCTCACCTGCTTGCTTTATGGTTGCCATGTGTTCCTAGTCGAAAATTGAAGGTACAAAAAGAACGATTCTTGAAAACCAATAATAGCCCTTGAGTTGAATATATCCTTCACATTATGTACCCCCTTTTCTGGACCAGGCTGCTGATTCAAATGGCTTATTTACGTACACATTTTACTGTTCTGCCACAAGGAGGGGTTCAAGTGCCTTTTCCTTTCTTTGGATCTGAACATAAGGCATGACATTTTTAGCACAAGGTATACTTAGTGGAAATTTTCTAAAGCTTTCAGTCAGGGTGCCCCAGTAGCTCAGTTGGTAGAGCGCACAAGGCTTTGTCCTCGCTGCAGCCCAGGGTTCAGCCCTTTGCTGCATGTCATCCCCCTTCTCTCTCAACCCATTTCCTGTTATCTCTAAGCTGTCCTTTTCGAAATAAAGCCATAAAAGGGCCAAAAAAGAAACCTAAAAAAATGAAAGCTTTGAGGCACTCACCAGCAGATGAGTTGTCAAATGGTCCACAAGAACTACGAATACAATAATAGGTGTTATCCACCTGTTATGGCATATGACATATGTCGATGCTGAGATGTAGAAAACTTCTGCTACAATTTTGTTTGTCAAACTACTCCAAGGTCTAATAAACCTTCATGCTCAATGTGAAACAATTTCTTACTATACTCACTTTAAAGTGAAAAGTGTAGGCATCATTCAGATCACTTGTATGCAGAAAGTGCATAGTGGCAGTGGCGCTTTTACAGGTAATACTGCTCTTTTGAAGGCCTTACCTTTGCTGAGCTTGTGTCTCTGTGTGTGTGTGTGCGTGTGTGTGGGCGAGAGAGAGATAGCCTGTGGTTCTTTGACAATCAGCTTGACTTGAGGTAGGGAATTCTCCCTGATGCCACAGAGCTTCACAGTCACAGCAGCAGTTTACCACCAGAAGGAAATTTCGCATCTCCTCTCCCTCTCATTTCTTTCTCCTGCCATCATTTCTTCATCTTCTTCTTCTTCCTTTCCCTGTCTTTCACTCATTTCTCCATCTTCTTCCTCCATCTTCTCCTCTGTCAGTCGCCTGTCCTCCCCTGTCTCTCACTCTCTAATGAGGCAGCCTGGGTGGGGGCGGTATTCAGTGCTAGTGAATTAGCAGCTGGAGCTTGGCAGAAGGGAACGAGACGGTACCAATTTCCTGTTTTCTCATCTCTGCACACACAAGCATGCATAAGACTCCAGCTAAACACGGCAATCTTTGTGTGTTTTTGTGCGTGTGCTACTTTGAAAATCCTGATATAACAGCTGGTGTACAAAATGCAGGTGTGCGTGTTTGCAAGTGTGCATGTGTATGTATGTGTGGAGCACTTAATAGATGAAAAGTTCAATTCGTGCATTAGACCGATTAATGCTATTAAACGCATTTGCTTTGGCATCACAGCAGAAAAAAGAGCCTGAAAGCAAAGCAGTGGCACAGAAAAGCAAAACAAAAGAGAGACCAAGAAAAAGGAAAGGAAGAAAGAAAAAAGAACAGCCCGGTTGTCTATTGTCAACAGTAGAAAAAGGAGACAGTTGTCTCAAATTGTCCCAGACAGAAGTAAGTGAGAGTG
This sequence comes from Spondyliosoma cantharus, assembly GCA_900302685.1. NCBI lineage: Eukaryota > Metazoa > Chordata > Actinopteri > Spariformes > Sparidae > Spondyliosoma > Spondyliosoma cantharus. The sequence goes on from OMLP01012670.1 coordinate 13,538, forward strand.
ACACCTATAGAAAAACTAAAAAAAAAACTAAAAATAGTGGAGAGAGCCACCGTTATGTCACCCACAGGTTTCTGAAGAGCCAGAATGAAGTTTAAGGTGGGTGGTACCCCGTCAACATCTTAGCAGTGCCTGACTCTGCCTAACTCCCGACTTATTGAACATGGCTTATGAGGTAGAAAGTGTTCTGAGCTGAAGTGGTGATCATTTGGGAGTAATTTCAAATAATTTTTAAATATGTTTGGTAATAACCATTTACTTATGTAAAATTATTTTTTACCAACATGCCTTACAATGTTTTCACATCAGTTAAAAATAAACCATTGATCTAACAACAGGAGATGTTTTACTTTGGATATTTTAACAAATTTTTTGTTGTTTCTTTCACCTGCCTGCCCAAGCCGGCATGAAAGATCTGTATATTTGAATTGGCATAGGCACTTTTTATAACGTGTTGGCTTGTGCATCCCTAGTGACATTCTTATTTTCTCCACCTCCACAAAAAGGTCAGAGGTCAGGGTCGCATCAGTACTGCAGCTCTGGAGCTGGCAGCAATCCAGGGTCTACTTCAAGAGTAGTTTATCAGGCTCATGAGCGCATTCTGGTGTAAAAACTGTATCACCAATACATACTGTACTTGCAAACTGTGTACAAATGCATGTATGCAGAAAAAGGAAGGGAAGGACTATAAGGAACAGATGGAAATCAAATCCCAGATTAACAGTTAGCCAGTGTCCCCAGGTGAGGTGCAGAGGACCCATATGTTGGTTGAGGGAAGTGAGTGTGGGGGTGGTGGTGGTTTGAGAGGGGTGGGAATAGCCATAAGAAGCTACTCTAAACCTTCCTCCATCTCAGTGCTAACCTTTCTACATCCATTTACCCTGTCCATTTTTATATGTGCAATTCCTGCCAGGGGCTTCAGACAATAGCATGGCCTAAGTGATGAAGACTGTGGCTAAATGCCTTGTTTGGCAGGTAGCAGGGGTAAGGAGGGAGTACATACCGGACACAACAGTGAGAAAATGTATAGCTCTTCTTGCATTGTTTTTTTCATGGTCTGTATTATTTTTTTTTTTTTGCTCTCTGTATTTTCTGTATTACCATATTCACCACTGTGGGCACAATGTGACTTTGGTGAAGTCATGCTTATTTAAGTATTAGTGGTGATAAAAACTAACAAAAAAGTGATCTATTTTTGTGCAAATACTTCAAACGCCCATTCACACCCATCAATCAGAGGTGAAACTTTCAACCAGACAGGGCAAAGACACACTGCTGTTGAGCCTGGTGTTGATGCTTTAAAGGAATAGTTTCAGATTTTGCCCCTGGCAGACTGGACACACTGGATGCCTGTGTGCTGCATGGCGGCTGCATTACTGAGCTGCTGCAGCAGCGCGGCTCCTGCCTGCTCTATCTGTCTACATAGAGTTTGACTTTTATAATTATTGATAAATATGATGATGTGATTTTCCTTTACCCCGCTGAAAAAGCCAGAATGTCCAATACCATTGTTTGGTAGGCACTCCAGATAACCACATGTATGTGCCCAAGAACTGAGAAAGTGAGCTTTTCATATAATGCCCTTTATAATGGAACAGGGCTAGCTGTTTCCCTGCTTCCGGTCTACGTGCCAAGCTGGGCTAAACACGATCTTGAATACCTAAGTCTGATCTATATGTGTACTGGACAGAGTTCAAAGAACAAGTCTGAGATGTGCATTTCAGCAGTTGGGTTGGATTTGTTTTTTTTGTATATGATTTAGTAGGGCCGGTCTCAGTTCAAGCTGAACTAACTTGGTGTAAAATATAGTTAAACCATTTCCATGCAGGGCCACTACTTCCCAGCATTGCAGACAGTGCTGCACTGATAAACATCTAATGTTGTCCTTCCTCCTCCTCTTCTGACCAGCATGTGTCCTGTGGAATGTGGAGTTTCTTTTTTTTCCTCCTTTCCCCCTTTCACCTAGAAGATAAACTCAAGAAACGTGAGGTCTGGGCCTCAGCAGACACCAAGTATTGTTTGTGTGTGTGTGTGTGTGTGTGTGTGTGTGTGTGTGTGTGTGTGTGTGTGTGTGTGTGTGTGTGTGTGTGTGTGTGTGTGTGTGTGTGTGTATCTGTGGCAGCAGATCAATAAAACGGCCATCAAGTGTTGTGCATGTTACACCCAGCTGACTGGGGGATTTTTCCCCAGTGAAAGGCTTCAGCCTGAGGCTGTTGATATTTTCTGGGTGCTTCTTCAAATCATTTATTGCCGTCAGTTCACCAGAGACCTTTGTGATTATATGTGAACTGCAGACTTTGTGTGCTGGCGTGTATGTGCTTGGGTAAATGTAAAGGGTTCGACGTCGACTTTTCTTATCATTCTTCTTCTTTTTACAGAATCTCATGACTGATGATTTTATTGGTTGAACCCATTTAGAAATCCACTTTTTTGGTGATCAGTAAGTGCACAGATAACCTTATGTGGTGTGAAAAGGCTTTCACCCTCTTGTTATTATTATCATGGTGCCTGAACTAGAATCAAATTTAACACCAGGATTCAGAAAAGAGTTTGTCCTGTCTGAACTTACACTGATCCATTTATTTCCTTTCAGCTTTGATGTTTGTTCTTTTTTGGTGAGCTCTGTCTGAACTGTTACACTGGAGCAAGATGAAAATAAATAATGTAGTCTACTAAAACTGGACTTTCTGTGAATACTAAAAATAGCTCATAGTATTTACAAAAAACATCAAATTATGATTTATGATTAATTACAGTTAACCATGCATCCCTTTAATACTGTTATCAAAATATGTTAAGCTTTGTAAGTTATTCTACAAGCATTTATTGTTATATTTGTAGAAAATGTCTTAACATATCAACAACAATCAATACATCACAAAAAACAGCTTCTGTGGCCATCATAGGCCTTGAATAAGCCTCTGTAAATGTTTAATTTAGCCGTATGAAATGATTGCAGTACAGTCTTACGCAAGACTATGCGGATACTTTGCTAAAGCTAGCCTATCGGCAAGCTAGTGGCACAAGAATGGCAAACAAACATTGTTCGTTTCCTGCAAATACTAACATGCTAGCTTGACAGCAGCGAGTACAAACGATAGCCATGTTCATTGTTTGCATTTACAATGATAATGTTAGGTGTTACATGTAAAGTGAGTTGAAGTCAACCCAACTGGGTATGGTTAGCACTGCACTTACAGTATGTAGCCACTGAGCCTGTTGTCCAGCAGCTAACCCAATACCACTAAGCATACAACCCCTGAGCCTGAGTGAGCGGCAGTGGCCGTTGTTCAGCCGCTAACTGAGGACCTAGGACAAAGCACACAGGCCCTGAGCCCAGCAGCATCAACAGCCTCCTTTAGCGGCTAATGTTAGCACAAAACACAGAACTACAGAAGGAGGAGTAACTGACGCACCAGGTATTTTTCAAACTGAGGTATGTTTGTGACGGCTATTTTGCTTGTGTGTGGCTTCTAACAGAGTTGTTTATGTATTTATTAGGCTAAAAAAGCTAACAGAGCTTTTGGAACATAGCAAGCTAGCTGCTAACATCTCCCAGCTAGTCAGCGAGAGCTGCAGGGCAGTCACTGTCTGTTGACTTACGACGTGTATATCTTAAAAGGAGCCTAACCAACTAAGTATTGGTCTACATGGCAGAAAAACATATATAACTTGCAGTTTTATGTCCCAGTGCACCAGAAAAACATTTTCACTGTTGTTCCAGGTCGGGAAAAGTTTGAATGGAGTGATAACAGCAGGTCTGGTTAGTGTCTGCTGGTTTCTAGACAGTCATTATTTTCTGTATTTTCTGTATTTTCTCAGACCATGTCAGCCCTCTCCTCCTTTGTTTACTGAAAGCACAGCGGTGTCGATGTAAATATGGGATGGCATTACAACATGCTAGTGATCTCTGTCCCCGGCTGACGGCTGACCACATCGTATGGAGATAAAACACACACACATGCACATTGCACACACACCTGTATACATGCCCTCCATCTCTGCCCCAGAGGCAGCTGTATCCTCAGGGTTAATCCCCAGACTCACGCCTGATGAAACACAGGTGTTATTATTGCAAAAGAATAGCAGCACATGCACATTGTTATACAGTGTATGTGATATATTTTGGAGCCTATTTGATGTTATAGACTGTAGAAATCACCAACTTTTGGTCAGGGAGCAAAAGCACAGCCAAAGATACCACACACTATATTTTCTAGCTATGCTTTGGCTTCTAGGAACAGCAGGAATGAGAGCCATGCTGGACCTGCACCTGCTGAATGTGTGCACGGCCTTGCATGCTTACTTTAATGAAACCAACCAGGCAACTGGTTCAGCACAACACATTTAAAGGGCACATGCTTTCGTATCTCTGCGGTTCACCTGACAGGGTATATAGCCTGTAAGCCCAACAATGTCCTGTCATTTTGGCCCCTTAAACATTTTCATTTCCACTGGGACCGCTACACTTGAGATGCCAACAGAGTGTAATTGGACCCGCAACACCATGAACTGTGCCTGGCAGAGGGAATGCCTCTGATAATGGCAAGCAACCGCATCATGGAGGTCTACATCAACAGTCAGGGCAGTGAAAACCTCCACCGGCCACCCTCTGCAATTGCATGTTACATTTTTTCAGTCGCTGCAGCTGCATCACCCATCACCCATCACCCATCGTCCAGGGTGTTGGTGGTTTTTGTCCGCTTACATTTGGTTTTGAACTGTCAGTCCTGACCTATCCTCTCCCCCCTCCTCGCTGCCGGTGAGCGTTCAGTCGCGGGGGCGGAGAGAGAGAGAGAGGGAGAGAGAAAGAGAGAGAGAGCGAGGTGGGGCAGTGCTGCTTGTCCCTTTGACAGCCAAGTAGGTGGGCGGAGAGGGCAGAGAGCGGAGAGTTCAGGTCACTGAGGATGAAAAAAATCGTTCTTTTCTGCTCATAGCTTGCAGTTACCCGTTCTGCACATGTGTTTTGCACTGGACATATATGCTATCGATCAAATAATCTGGAGTTAGTAATAAGAGTAGTTCACATATCATTACACTACTACATATACACATCATATACCACATTACATCACACTGCATATCAGTAACTCTGATGTTATGCTGCCCAATTTGTGTTAAGTCAAAAGGTGGTCGGGTCTTTCATGTGGCACCTTTAAACTGAATTAAATGCAACAACTGTAATTTGTCTGTTATTCATATCCAGTTATTGAATGAAGGGAGTAGGTTGTTTTCCCTCATTTGTTAACAGAATGGTCCAATAGGGCTGCAACCAACGATTATTTTCCTATTCAACTATCAGCTGATTGTTCTCTAGACAGACCGATTATACGTTTGGCTTATAAAATGTCAGAAAACAGTGAAAGATATTCTCCCCCCTTCCTCAAAGTCCAAGGTGATATCTTGAAATATCTTGTTCTGTCAGTTCAAAACCCGAAGATATTCAATTCAACATGATACCAAACAGAAAAGCAGGAGATGTTTGAGAGGCTAAAAACAGACTTTTCTGCTATTTTTGCATGAAAAATTACTTCAGCGACTCATCAGTTATCAACATAGCAGTTATTTAGTCGACTGGTGAATCTTTGGCTCTATCATAGTATCTGTGTAAAATGGCTGGTGTCAAGACGCTCTCTTGTGATGTAAAAATGCAGACTAGGTATCCTGCTGTATTTGTCAAATGCACCCTTCAAAGGGCTTCATGTTGGAATATTGTTGGCCTCAACAAGTCATTATAAAAAAAGGCTCTGTGTGTATTTTTCCTTTTTTTCAAAGGGGTTTGAAGTCTTTTTCAAGTGCAGCTCTCTGTCCTCTGATTGACGTCACGCCTGGCCAGGGGTTCACTCTAAAATAGCTCTCATGGCTAAGTTAGGAAACTCATAGCACACTGGAGGAATGTTTAAAACAACAAACAATGTAGCTGGCTGTAATTTCTTTCTTCACATGTACAAAGAGGTTCATTTTTCAAAGGAGGACCAGCTCGAGTCAGCACTTCAGGAGATGTTTCTAAAATCTGCCCATTTTTTTTTTCTTTCTCTCTTTTTTTATCAGCTTGGTTTGATCACATGAAAAGTCACCAAAGAGATCTGGGCTGTTACTGTTCTCGTGTCCTGTTGACGCGTGTGTAATGAAGAACCACTCGAGCTGTGTGAATGGTTTTATTTTCATCTCAAGTAGCAGCGCTCCCAGACCCGCTCCCAGACTATAAGTCCAGCAACTGTTATGATTGGCCGAAGCTTTCGTTATTATCACATACTTCGGTGTTCGCGTCCAAAGACAATAGTCATATGTCTGCTGTCTCTCCAACAGCCTGAAATCACACCAGGAATTTGCACTTTAGGCCGCAGAATTTTGCACTTGTCAAGTTAAATTGATACCTTTTAATTCTGTTTTAGAAGGAATATAGTTTAAGCAAATGTCTACCTACATCGACAGCACATGATATATTCATTCATAATTTATTCATAATGTGTATTAATGCTTTGAATATGCATTTGCTCATTTACCATTCACCTGTCTGCTGTAGCGAGGGCGACATATGGTTCTGCCTACCTGCTGCTTGTGCTGTTGTGCCTCTGTAATCCATCCGTGCACGAATACCCACCCAGCCCTCTTACAGCCGGGCAAGATTATCTAGTCATTTTTTTTCTGCAAATGCTCCAATTCTTTTCATATTTTAGTTTTATATACCTCTATTATTGATTTAATTTACTTTCTTTACTAATACTTATATCTGTCATTGTGCTGCAGCATCAGCTACATTTCTCCACTGGGGACCAATAAAGGTTATCAGCTTATCATAGATTTCTGTCTGGCTCACCCTGTTGTCTGCTCCTTAATGCAGACCAACTTGATTTTGCTCTTTCTCAGCAATGACTACATTTAAATTTGCATAGTAACACTGACTTGGCATCTACCATTTATTAGGGCCTCATTCAGACTAAATCTGGCATTGTGGCGAAAACACCGGTTCCGACATCAGGTTTTGGTGGACAGTAACATAAGACGCGATCAGACTAGCAGCGTGAATGTCTGGAGTGCAATGTGATGTTTCACATGTAGTGACTCAATTTGTAAGCCTTGTACTATGCATCTTTTGGTTAAAATAAAAAAAATGTTGTGTCAGTTTATCCCCCGTCGTATTGAACATGAATCGAATAATGATATTTACTGCCGCAAAGCCTGATTTGGTCTGAATGAGACCTAACAACGGAGAGAGTTTTCACAAACATCAAAGCAAAGCAACGTGTCTGGTATGTATTATACCAACCAACCGCCACATATGATACTTAATTTTAAATGCCAAAACATAATGAAGCAGCAGGTAGTCCTTAAGTCTGCTAACATTAGCCACTTCATGCTACGGGTCATGATAAACCAAGTAATCTAGTGGCTTAATTCCGTCCTCACATTGAATACTGCCAGGATGAACTTTATAACTTAATAATTAAAGTTTTCATTTGTTGTGTAAAAATTATTTCTGTTTGTTTTGAGTTTATCAAACTATATTGAACTAGCTAACGTTGGTTTGCTAAGTACAGCGATGTGACACAGCAAAAAGTTCAAGTTTGTAGGCCACACACCCCGATCGTTCCTGTCTCATCCACCTTCTAACAATATCGGACTGGATCCTAAAACAGAACAGAACTTGTTTTTTAACTTTGTGATTTTTCTCTTTACAGATGACACATCAGCTAAAGAAGTCAGCAGGGTAGGTTGTCTGCTTAATCTTATTAAATGTCACTTAATATATTGTGGATGTTTCAATTTTTTATTACCTTTGCCCCCCTAAATCCCAAAGCTAACCTTAGTGACAGATTCAGTCTTAGCCAGGAATGGACACTATGGCCAGACTCATTCAAGGGCAGCATAGCACACGATGTCCTTTAATAACTGCAAAAATGTCCTGGTGCACTTCATTTACATGCACACTAACTATGTTCTTTGACAACAGCCTTGTTTGTCCTTGTGCTCACTTTCTTTTGAGCAAAGATGTTGTGACTTTGGCTCTTTGATACGAAAAAAATGTGAATAAATCAAATTCGTGCCTGTAGTGATGTTGAAATCGGAGGCCAGGCTTCGTGAGTGTTCAGGTCAGCGTCATATAGATAATGAACAAGAACAAGAAGAATGGCTGCGCTCAGCACGAGTGAGGCAGTTGGCTGGAAAGTTTTGGGAAAGAGTAGCTCCCCTGTGTACGTATGTTCACACCTTTGTCATCTTAACACAATCATGCCCTTAGGAGGCCAGCTGTCAGGGCCCACAGCAGGGCCCCGGAGCTGGGCAGAAAGAACTTCACACACATACACACAGAAGAAGAAGAAAAAACTAAACAAGGGCCACTCGACCCCTCAGTGCGTCATCCATACGTCTGTGCAAACAGGATGTAGGAGGATAGAAGGCGTCCCGTGGGGGAGGCTTTCTAGTACGGCACTCTCCCTGCCGTCCTGTCCTCACCCTCTCTGCAGGCGCAGAAATAGACGGCTCTCTGGCCCCACACAAGGCAGGAGGTCTGCCTCTTACATAACCACACTTTTGAGGTGAGGCTGAGCGGAGGAGCTCTAATCAGAGCTGTGGGGCTCCGGTGGCCTCCTCTAGGGACCGCGAGGGGATCCCTGGGCTTGAATGCAACAGTGAAGGGCGGTGTGAGCGTGGGGTGGAGGATGTTGTGATGAATGGCTCTGCTTTTGTGAATGGCAGGAAGATAAGCCCCTTTCATTCATTCATTAAAAAAAAAAAAAAATCCCATTCGAGCTAGTCGCCAGCCGCTTCAGAAACATTAGACCAGACGCGAGACAGACTGCAGGTTGTCGTCACGTTTTTCCTTTGTCGTGGCGCTTGCTGAGTTTTGAAATTCAATCTGGGTGTTTATGGCGAGGCTGCCGAGTTGCAATATCTGTGTGTCTTGCGTCCAGCAGTACCAGGACACAAATATGCAGGGCGTGGTGTACGAACTCAACAGCTACATGGAGCAGCGGCTGGACACTGGAGGAGACAACAAACTCCTGCTCTATGAGTTGTGCAACATCATCAAAACAGGTAAAAGTCGACATGAGTCAGCACATTGATCCCCTCGGCTTCAGTTCACATCATGCTGGGGCTGCAACCTGAAAGTGACACTGAGAGCACACATTTAATGTGGACAAGAAAGAACTTGATCATGACAGTGGTATTAGAAACATCTCCTCATGAGATTGGGAATAAATACTCAAGATATTACAAGCAGAATATTTGTTTAGAGAGCAGGAGTGACATGCATACATACGATAAGCAGTAAGAATTATCCCTGAATGAATAGTCCCAGTTCTTCTCCCTATTCATTCAGGTTGACAAACCAAAATCAAATTAGTGTTCAAAGGATCTAACAAACTGGATAATTTAATCATATGATCAAGCAATCAGTATTATTTTCGAATGTTTCTTAATTCCACTCAGATATTGTTAAATGTGAACAGGAACAGCGATCAGGAAAGGTCCCGGACTTCATCCTTCTAACCAAGACAGAGTCTGGCATCTTAAATTGTATTAAAAATGTTGTCAAAGAATCAAACAGAAAGATCATTTTCACCCAAACCACACCTCTCATTAACTTCTTGATGATCTGATGCTCCGCCAGTCTCTCTGTTGCCACATTATGTGATAACATGACCCATATATCAGTGTGAAATGGGACTTTGAAAGGCGGACTGGGAATGAGATGAACTGGATGGTTGTCAAAGCCCTCGGTCAGAGTGCCCTCGTTGTTATGTGGGACATTGTTAATAGATTGTTTTTAGATTGTAACTGGACTGTTGTCTTCTTGTCACACGTGTCCTCTCAGGTATATCTGACATTTGTTTTAGACGGTATAACAGAATGTAACATGGACTGTTTCACTGTATTTAAACCACATGTTTGTCCCTCACTTCTGCAGCAACAAAAGCTGATGGATTTGCACTTTACTTCTTGGGAGAATGCAACAATGTAAGTGCAGAGAACATTTGCTGAGTACATCTTGAACACTAACACAGTTGTGTATCTTTTTTACATGTATATTTTCTTTCTTTCTTTTTCTCTCCCTCTCTGTTCTTGTCCATCCTTCTCCATAGAGTTTATGTATGTTCACTCCAACGGGGGCCAAGGATGGCCCTCCAAGCCTCATCCCCTCCGGCCCCATCGCATTTGGGACAACCATTGCCGCTCATGTTGCCAAGACTCGCAAAACACTGCTCGTAGAGGACATCATGGGGGTAAGGCAGTGCAGACTTATCCATCGTGGCATTTTATATTGAATGAATAGGAAAGTAAATAAAAACAGATGACACAACAGGGCTGAATATACAGATGTTGCACCAATTACTGTCACGGCGAGAAGGAAAGGAGTTGGACCCAAGTGCAGGAAGATCAGTCGAGGAAGTTTTATTCAAAATGAATGGCAGGAACAGGAAAACACAACAGATGACTCTGCAAAGACTAAACAAATGACTGGACTAGAAGGAGGGAAACTGGAGACTGGAGAGGAACACAGGAGCACAAATACAACACAAAAACCCACAGAAAACACAGAAATGTCAGGACCGTGACAATTACAATGTTAAGAAATCATGTTTTTTGGCGGCTACATTCCAGTCTTTGGGTTTTTCAATCATTATTACTCCCGTTCAAGAAAATCCAAGCCTTTCCTGACGTAATGTACGGTAGTTTCTCCATGGTAACACATGATGTTAGATCCTGAACATGTTGATTCGCACGTGGTTTGTTCATCATTTTCCATCATGTACCTATCGCTCTCTTAGCCTGTAGGAGACACAGATCAGTTAGAGGAGTTTAACAGTTCACTGCTTTGCTGTAATGTTTGATTGCAGATCTTCTTCTGCTCTACATACTGTACATATGTTTCATGAAGTCACCACCTGGTTCGGTGCACTCGGCACATTCAAGCTAAAAATCAAAACGTACTTTGAATTTGAATTGAGGGTGCTTCCTGTGTAGTTCTTCATCTTTTGCAGTGCTCTGCACTTGCGCACTGCGGTGCTTACTTAATAAATGATGGGGGACTTTTCCAACTAGAGGCCCAGTGTCCTCATTCACACTTCACACTGTGGACAAGAGAACATGGCCAAAAAAAGCTGTCCAAAGCTCTGGTGGGCTCTAAAATTCATGAAAACATGAGCAAAGGTGCTCTGTGTTGAGAAACAGTTAAAACTTAAAACTTAAGATCAGATGAACAGAAGATCAGTTCGGCTTCAGAGACTGTAACAGAAATGTTTGCCCTGCTGAGGGCTAAATGATAGGATTTGTCCTCTCTGTCATCTTCATCAGTCGATACACCAGCTACTCTGACCTCCTTTGCTAAACTCCTGCGCACTTCCGGTGATAACGACCGTCACTGACCTGTGTGTTGCAGGACGAGCGCTTCCCCGACGGCACAGGGCAGGACTCAGGGATCCATGTTCACTCTGTCCTGTGCCTTCCCATCCTCACTGCCATCGGGGACCTCATTGCCATCCTGGAGCTGCATCGGCACTGGGGCAAAGAGCCCTTCAACCTCAGCCACCAGGAGGTCAGTCTGACCCAGACAAAACACACCAAGAGTGGGAGGCTGGAACTGCAGTTAGCCTGGTATTCACCTTAATCTGGATCTGTTTAAGATCTCTGTTAGATTTGTGGGGTTCAGTTTATTGTAGTAATGACGTTTGTCTCAGAGGACTTTCTGTTCGGTGCTTGTGAAATACTTTCTGGAAAAATGGCAGGACAATGAGCTGGAAAATGTACTTAACATACAGGTTGTTTAAGCAAGAAGTGGTAACAATGATTAAGCTTTGAAGAGTCAAATTTTAAATGTAAAACTTTGCATAAACAATCTATTGACAGCATATTTAAAATTATATAAAATGAAGAATGAAATGTGAAAGACAAAATGTTTTTATTTCATTTCAATCAAACCTGCATTCATCGATATATTTTTTTACCCCTTTGAGGCAGCACAGCCAGCTGTAAACATACCACTAGCATATCATTGACATCAATGTTACCAAACAACATATATTAGCAGACAGCTGCTTATTCACACATCCATTAGACACAGACCAACATTAGCAGTCATTTTATAGTTCAGTATAGTGTGTTTATCATATTTTTCTCTCCAAACAGCTGCAGGGAAAAGAGGTTGATGAGAGACTGAACCAAAACAATGAGCTGAAAGAGGCTATAACGGTCTGTAGAGCTGAGGGGAACTGCAGGGTCATATGATGATTTGTCACTAGTGAATTGAGGTGGACCACAGGAGTTTTGATTTCAGATATGCCATTTTAACATAATTTCAAAAGCTATAAATTCATCTGCTGTTCATGAACTGTTCAGGAAGCAGTCTATAATCGATCTGTAGCCTTTAAGTCGTGTATTTGTGTAAAATCATCCATGGTTGCATGTATACACGTCAGTGTGGGTGTTTTCACAATAGGCCAAACGCTGTTAAAAGTGCCGTGCTGCATCCCACTCCCACTTTGTCACTACAGTCCACAGTAAAAGGTCCTGAATCATTGGTTCTTTGTTGTGAGCTTATGATGCAGGATGACATCTGTCAGTCTGTGTAACTACATGTTTACTCTTCTTGGTTCGTTTGTAAAAAGTCAGCGTGAACAGTCTAATTTTCTTTCCTTGGTCCGGACCAAATGAACTGAACTACAAGTGTGAAAACAGCCTCGACATGGCAGCATCACAGTGCTACAGGCGTGAGTCTGTGTCCTCAGAGTGATGCTGATTCTATAGGCAGACCATCTCTTCTGTTAACAGATAATTATGTTGAAATACACAAGAGAGAACCTTTAAAAATGTGTGATAACATGCGTTAATTGTGATACGTTGTTTTTTGCTGCAGCTTAGCTTCTCTTTCTTTTCCAGGTTGCAACAGCTAATTTAGCGTGGGCGTCGGTTGCCATTCATCAAGTACAGGTGAGCAAACTTCCACAGAGGACTGGTTTGAATTAGAATTGCACATTACAGCCGACACACTGTGCTGTAACATTTCACCACCAACTTGGAACAACCCGTCCCACTTATTATGATCTTGGATGACTTTGTTTGTTCTGGTTCTGCACTGGTGTTTTTAATGGGGAAATCCACTGTGTACAGGAACTGGGTTGTCACTGGGCCCTGTCCAATAAGCTAAGCCATAGATTCAACAAACAGCTCCCCGAAGACGTCATTACGCCCCACTGCTGTTAGATAGCACAACACCTCAGAGAAGCAGTGTCCCACTGCAGCACTGGCCACAGTGGACCTCAGCGAGCGGCGCAGCGCTGTAGCACGGCATACTGTGCTGCTCGCTGCAAAACACTCTGTTGTTACTGAAAGTCATGAAGGTGGCCCACAGCCAAGTGTCTAGACAGCAAGTCTGTTTGTTTACAGTACACGCGGCATGCTGTGTGTCCGGTGAGAAACCTGTGAAGCGTCTTGAGTGTTGGGTCATGACCTTTTTTTTTAACTCCTTTGTTTGTAGGTGTGCAGAGGCCTCGCCAAACAGACTGAGCTCAATGACTTCCTACTAGATGTGTCAAAGTAAGGCCTGCTGATGGGACAGTGTACATTTATGCTGATGAAATCATACTCAAAGTTACTCATGTTCTTACTCAGTCTGAAGAAAGTTAATGTCTCATCTTTACTCATGTCAGGTCAAAGGTTAAATACAACTTTTTTTGCTCACACAATAAAAGAAATGATAACACTTCACACTAAGGGTACAAATCATATACTTAAGTTTGAGATGATTAAGGCATTAATAAAGGCAGAATTTCCTGGTGCTCAGTGTGAATAAATGATCATGTTACCATGACTTTATACGATTGGTTCACAGTTAACAGATAATCAGTTAGGAAACATTTATACACATTTACTTCACACATTGATTGGATTGGATGGATTTCAATCATAAAACACTTTATTTATGTATAGATCCCGACCGATATGTTACCAAGGCAACAGTACTTTATTGGGAATTTATAAATGATAAATTATTCATTATAATCTGCATCATAATCTCTAAAAGAAATGTTTCATATTACTGCATATTGGACAACATATACACTGATACGATGAAAATATAATATAATGATATCATATATCAGTCAGGCTCTATTAGTGTAACCTTTCTTATGTTTAAAATGTAGATATCTGCATCTGACAACCAGTTTGATCTTAAAAAATATTTACAAATAATGTAATAACTGTGAATTTACATTCCTTAACTGATGACCATTCACAGAAAGTCATAGTAACGTGATCATTTATATCGGTGAGCAACAGAAATGTATGACGCACCCAACGTGAATTCATGCATTCAATCAAAATGAGTCATGTCTCAGTTAAAGAGGGGATAGACAACTCTACAAGGCAGCATAGCAACATGGTTACTCCACACAGCCTGTCTACTGTCTAAAGATTAAAACACAACTGTAAGAATCCCAACTTCACCTAGAGACCCGGATCTCAGTGCTATGAGAAGGCAGAGTTATACACTGTATTGATAAGGAGGCAGTTTACTTACTGATATAGTAGAAAGAATGCAAGTGTTGAATCGTCTACAGACTTCGAAACAGCACAAGGGGGGCTCCTCATCGAGTGAATGCCCTCTTCGCCTTCTTTACCTCATCCATCAGGGGGGGTTCTTTTTCTATCGTAGTGTAAAGTTTTCGGTGAGTCCGGTTGTTGTCTATTTTTAGTTTAATAGGTAATAAGTATATGATGTACCCTTATTATCAAGTGTTACCGAAAGAAATTACTGAATTTTTAGGCAACACAGCTTTCATGTCTTGAATGTGAACATCATCAGAGCTTCCCATTTGTCAAACATCTCAATGCGCCATTTCTTCTTTTCGCACAGAACATACTTTGATAACATTGTGGCAATAGATTCTCTACTTGAACATATTATGGTGAGTGTGATCTCTGCAAGTATGTGTTCATTCACATTGTCTTCAAGGCTACACATCCTGGGAGTGTGTGCTAGCTTATGTGTGTTAAAAAGAGAAGCAATGCTGCTGTAGGATAGATGTGAAAACAGGCCATCTCGATACCTGAGGGGCACGACATAACGATATGTAGCAATAATGGTAGTAATACACTTTCTTACAATGATTATTATAGTTTTTCACTACCAGTATAATAGATACATACAGAGGACATACTAAATACACTTTAAGACTGTCTTTAATCTAAACTAAGCTTAAGTTTTAAAGTGTATAAGTTCCTCAGCTTGCAGTATTTGTTCTGATTTGCAAAATTTAAACCAAACGTGATCTGGATGAGTGTCAAAGATGACTTTCCCTGTTTCTTTTACTAAAACCCACCTGTGTGTTTGTCTGTACTTTGTTGCCTCGTGACTGTGTTGTCATCTCAGGTCATTCAAGTCATCTGGTTCAAACACTGAAATGAACTGGAATGACCTGTACCTGTACTGTACTATATGTGTGTGTGTGTGTGTGTGTGTGTGTGTGTGTGTGTGTGTGTGTGTGTGTGTGTGTGTGTGTGTGTGTGTGTGACAGTGTGACATAATTCTACATTTAACTGTTCCATCCAAAAGAAACTGTCAAAACTGTAGTGATGCATCTGATTTAGTTAAGTTGCTAGACTTGATTTTAAATGTTTGGGGGTTGTTGTTTTTTTTTAGCTTTTTTTGAACCCTCATATACTGATGAAGTTCTGTCCCTGATGTTGTTTTGCAGATATATGCAAAAAACCTGGTGAATGCGGACAGGTGCGCACTCTTCCAGGTAGATCACAACAACAAAGAACTGTACTCTGACCTGTTCGATATTGGGGAGGAGAAAGAAGGCAAACCTGTCTTTAGGAAAACCAAAGAAATTAGGTGCGTAGTGCTTTTCTCTAAGAGAGCACAGTGTATACTCGTGTCGTTTTCATAGTGTCTTCTTCTTTGATGCAGGTCTTATATGTTTCAGTGTTACAGTTTTCTAAAGGGGCAATATGTAGTTTTGGAGAATAAATTCAAACTCAGAAATGTGATATTTGCAACATTAAAGAAGTAATAAAAGAAACTCAGAAATATTTATATTTTCCACAATTGAATAAACAGTAGAATAAACTCAGTAGAAAATAGGGTCCCCACTGTTTTAAGCTAGAAAGGTAGCAGGGTCTGCCACATATAAACAGAGTAAAACGGTATGAAACTGTGTTGTCCTTTAAGATTAGTTTGTTTATTCAGTTTATTCAGTCATGAAATGAAGAGAGTTTGTTTATTTAGTTTGTTTCGGCATAAGAAAAAAAGTCAATGAAGATCTTTCTCTTCTGATTAAAATTTCTATACTTTATAGAAATACTACTAATACTTTTTTTTTTATTTGTCTCCACACATCCAAAAGTGTGTTCCCTGCACCTAGAGGACATTATTCACTTTAGTCTACAGTAAACACGGTCATCTTGTGACAAAGGCAGCTCAGAAAAAATGTCCAATGAAAGAAAATTAATAGAAAAATTCAAACAACCCACTGATTTTGTACCATTTTTATTCAGACTTACACTGGAACATAATCATCCCACCCTCTGAGTAGAAGTGATTCATCTACACACTCTTTGCAGTGTAAAATTGCATTCTTAAAATCAGGTTTTCGCATTGATTTTTACATTATTGATTTTCACATAATTGATTTTTGTTATGCAGATTTTCATCCATCAACCCGGCACAAACTCTTCTCTCCTCTCCTCTCCTCTCCTCTCCTCTCTCCCTGTAGGTTTTCTATAGACAAGGGAATAGCTGGCCAAGTGGCCCGGACAGGGGAAGTCTTAAATATCCCAGATGCCTATGCAGACCCGCGGTTCAACCGGTAATCTCCAACAGACCCTGTGATAAGCCATTTTTACTCACTATCCATTATGTATAATTATTCTCCTGTATTTAGGATAAAAACACTGCAGACTTAAAAATGCTGCTCTTCTTATGTGTGCCTCACCAACTTAAATTAACTCTGTGCTGAATATCAAACTGGTGCCTTGTATTCTTTTGTGTGTCTTCCTCGACAGGGAGGTGGACCTTAAAACCGGCTACACCACGCGGAACATCCTCTGCATGCCCATCGTGAGCAGGGGCACCGTTATAGGTGTGGTGCAGATGGTGAACAAGCTAAGCGGAAGTGCCTTCACTAAAACAGATGAGAACAACTTTAAGATGTTTGCTGTCTTTTGTGCTCTGGCCTTACACTGTGCAAACGTGAGTAAACTGAATTCAGTCATTTAAAAAAAACAAAAAACAAAAACAAAACTAACTGATCCTCTCCAACAGCAGAAAACCCCTCTCCGTCTGTCTCTGTCTGTCGGCTTGAGTCTGCTCTTTATCTTTTGCAGTGTAGGTAGATGACGTGCAGCGATTATATAACACTTCATGGCCATGAGTGCTCGCTCCTGATTGGCTCATTTTCCGATAGCTGCACCTTTGACGTAGTGGCCTCATCCTTGTCCTAAATTCCTACTTATAGCTGGAAGGCTTGTTTCAGTTGTTACTAGGCTGCAGGTTTCTCTATTTGTCAGAGTAGTAATTTCATTTTCCCTTCAAGGTTGACAAAGATAGTGCCAGCAGCTTTCTATTTAAAGTGTGCATTGCTCCAAAAATGCGAATTAAAGCTTATTTTCTGGCAGTGCATGGAATCGGGCTAACTCTGGGAGCTTGCGTTGTGTGGTCTGTCTGTCTGTCTGTCTGTCTGTCTGTCTGTCTGTCTGTCAGAGCCTCTCCTCTCTGTGGGGCCTGACTCACCATCATCTCGTGCGACAAACTTACGCAGGAGCAGCGTCACAAAGTTGGTTTTAAAATTGATGAGGCGTGTTAATATTTTAAGACAAGCAGTCTGCATCCGTCCACTGACAGGATTTATGTTTCGCTGTAATTTATGCCTCGCGTCTCTAGGAAACTCACTCAGGCCCCGGACCCTGATTTATGGTGATTTGTGGTGGAAGGTGTGAGGCTTGGCGCATGTACCTGCCTGCCTGGGATGGGGGACAGGGATAAAAACCAGATGTGGAGACACTTTTTGGAGACACGCATATAAAATATGATACGGGACTGTTGCGGATAACTTTGTCCGACCCCTTATGGAAATTTGGACTGTGATTTCAACAGGAGATGGTGTAACAGCGCCGGAGTGTCGACACTTTTGAAGACTAACTCCTGTTCTGCGATTTCTCTGCAGATGTACCACAGGATCCGGCATTCTGAATGCATTTACAGAGTGACGATGGAAAAACTGTCTTATCACAGCATATGCACATCGGAAGAATGGAAGACCCTCACCCAGCTCAACCTCCCTGCACCCATTTATAAAGAGATCGAAATGTGAGTGCAGACCCAGTCACTAGTGTCCCTCAGTGTTGCTGGTCTACAGCCATGTGTCTGTGAGAGGGACGATGACAGAGTCCAGACCTGGGCGAGTCCCCTCCACTGTCCCTGTGTGCTGTACATGCTAATTTAAGACTCTACTCTCATCCAGGTTCCACTTTGACATTAATCCCTTTGAGGAGATCTGGCCTGCTGTCTTTATCTACATGGTTCATAACTCCTGTGGAAAGACCAGGTATGGTGTTGCTGTCGCCATTGCCATGACAATGTCAGTTCTTTATCAAAGCTCTTCATGAGTCACACTTGAAGGGTCATTCCAGAATTTTTTTAAACCTGGCCTTTGTATTTACACATTTTGGTGTGTAAATGATTCACTCCGAGCCAAAGTTTTGGAATCGGTCCAATAGATCGCCTCAACTATGAAGGTCAAAGTTATGTTTAATTAAAGTGTTCTCACAGCCTTCAACTTCCAACAACAATAGAAACGAATAAACAAGAAACGAGTCAGTGATAGAGCTGTTTGTTAAATGATAAAATCCTTTTTGCAACCACAAACACAAGTCTCGTTCTGAAATCTGAGTTGTTACAGTTGTCGCCTCATCTAGATTGTCCATCATATAAGAAAATATATAATAATAGTATTGACTGTTTATGCTGTTAAGATAAAATGCTCTTTAAATAGGCATGTGTTCTTAGGGTTAAACAAAAAGGGTCCCAAATGCAAGACACAAAAGGAAGGCAGGTTGAAGCAAATAGCAAGCTTTATTAATAAGCTGATTGTCCAAAGCCCAAAACTTAAACAATTTAAAATCCAAAAGTCAAAATGCAAGAACAAAGGGTGAACACAGAAGCAGGAAATTCCAAGAATTAAGAGGTCAAAAAATTACCAAACTAAAATGGTACAAACCAAAAAAGCACAAGGTACACAAGGAACAGGACTGAGGCAGGGATACAGAACAGGAACACACACATTACAACAAAAGACATAGTTACAAAGAGTAAGAAAGAAACACAGGCTTAAATAGACAGGACTAATTCACAAGTGAGACACAGGTGAACAGGCAAAAAGGCGGGAAAAGGACAAAGGGAGGAAGTGAAATACATGACAAGAAGATCCAGACCTAGAACTTGCCTCTCTGGGCTTCTGTAGGGTACCTTTTTGCATTTTAACAACCCAACACAACAGGAGCTTGGCCCGTGGTCCACTTTTAACTTTAAAATCTGGTCATTCAGGGAAACATTTGTTCACCCCTCCTCTAGGTAGACTCTGACTCACATCTCCACCCTTGTCATCCCGCAACAACTCGCCGCTCGTAATATTTCACCGGTAATGTTATCAGACACGCACTGTAGAATAACAACCTCAGCCCATCTGTAGCAAAAACAAGCACTTTTAGTGGAGGTAGCTTTGATGGTCGGTGTTGCTCCAAAGGATTACTTTGCAACCATTGCAGTTGTGCAGCTGCTGGCTGATCTATGGGATTGATTCCAAAAGGTTTGGTGAATCTGAATCATCTACACACCTAAACATGTAAAAATAGAGCCCAGGTTAAAAAATTTAACCAACTTTCCTTTCTTTGTGTAGCTTTGAGCTGGAGAAGCTGTGTCGGTTCACCATGTCTGTACGGAAGAACTACCGGCGTGTGCCCTACCACAACTGGAAGCACGCAGTGACAGTGGCACACTGTATGTACGCCATCCTGCAGAAAACCACTGGGATTTTCACAGAGCTGGAGGTTTGCTCCTCATTGGGTCTGGGTTTTACTGCTCCGAGACAAAAATGTATATAATTAAAAGCAAGATTAGCATCTGGGGTTCCTCTGTGAGTTTTTTTCTTTCTTGTCTTCTCTGGTTTACAGAAGAAGGGTCTGTTGATAGCCTGCCTGTGCCATGATCTGGACCACCGAGGGTACAGCAACACGTACCTGCAGAAGTTTGACCATCCGCTGGCTGCTCTGTACTCCACCTCCACCATGGAGCAACACCACTTCTCTCAGACCGTCTCCATCCTACAGGTAGAGCTCCACTATGCAGGACTTACTGTACAGTTACATTTCTCTATTTAGTTATCATGTTTTAAATTATAATATTTAGTATAAAATTCTGTACTATATCTCTTGGTGACTTGGTTAAAGACGATGGGCAAAAGAATCACAAATACAGGGTTCGCACAGTACTGGAAATCCTTGTGAACACTCGAACCTGGGTCTTTAACAGGTGGTCCTCAGAGTTACTGCAGGGGTTGGGCACCAAATGACTGGTTGGCAATAATTTTTTTATATCGAATTCACACCATTGCTGATGAGCACGCTAACATAGCCGTACGCTAATTCATCGTGCAGCACCCATCCAACTACTCAGCTAACTACGTATTATTCAAACATAAAAGCCAGTCATCTACATTATTATTCCAAGTGTGCAAACATTGTTGTGAGCCACAGTGTTTTTTTTCTTTTTTGTATAACTTATCGAGCAGGAGACTCTGACATACCCTCCACCTCAGAAACCAGCAGATTAATGAGAGGGTGGGTGAGGCTGACGAGCCTGACATCAGCCTCGCTACAACTGCTGCCAAATTCTTTATCCATGGCACCATAGGCCACCTTACACGTTATTGTAAACCCAGTTTGATATGCCAGTGAATTCCTCACAATATAAGTAGTAGGATGACCCTGTGCCGTCTCTTTTTAGCTTATAATAACAATAATAATAATAATAATTTGTTTTAACTTTATATATACAGCACCTTTCAAAAACAACTTAATAAAAGATATAATAGCAAATAAATAAGAAGTTTAAAAATAACAAAATATACTGCCAGTAAAAAAAAAAAAGCTGCGTGATAAAAGTGAGCTAGAAGAAGAGATTTAAAGGAGGATACTAATTGCCTGCCTGAGATCACCAGACAGTCACCTTTGGTCAGGAGTCGAGACTTTGGAACCATTTGTCCGGCTCTGCCAGAGGATCTCAGGCAGCGATCAGGCTCACAAAGAGTTAGTGACCCACAGATACAGTATTGGTAGAAGTCAGACAATCCAAGGTTATGAAAACAAACTAAAACTCACAGGTAAAAAACAAACAGACAAATAAATCAGTGAAGTGGTCTTTGACCTGGAACAAAGACCACTGCACTAGAATTTGATTGTGTTTTTTTCAAGTGCGTGAATTTTGGATAAAGTGCTTGAAAATGTAACTTAATAACTTTCATAATAAACCATTTTATATTAGCTCAGCCAGGATGTATTTTTTGACACTTTTTCGTGCTTTCTTTTAATTTGTCACTTTTCTGGAGAATGGCAGCAATAACATCTGATTTTATGTGAAGAAGGGAAATAATAATTGCATGTATACATATTTGTATAGATATGTAAATTACCTCCGGTCTGAACTGATTGGAACGAACTTCCTTTTGGTGCCTTTTTAATGCTTAAAAAGTGCTTGAATCTGACTGTGGAAAAGGTATGAACCCTTAAAATAATCCAACGTACAGCAGCAAGTGGAGGATGACAATAAAGACACTGTATGTGAACACACTTCATCAACAAAATCAAAAGCAGGACACAATTTAAAGCCCACAATAAACACAGATGGCCACTGAAAACACTGTAAAACGAACACAAAGCTTCAAAAACTCATATTTTACAAAGAAGTGACTTTTAAAGACTGAAGCCACTTTGATAAAAATCAACCTGAATTCAGTTGGTATATAATAATAACAACAGTTTTGTTTGTCCTGTGTAAGAGAAGCGGCACATTAACACTTTCCTCCTATATGCATGCATCCTGTAACAGCTGAATTAATTAAATCAACTCGTAAATTCATTTACCAACCCACAATGCATTAAAAGGATCATACTGTAGTCCTGAGTGCCCTCTTGTGTAACGTCCAGGATCTGCTGGCAGCCAGGCCGTGGACCCTGACATGAACGTGAGATTACAATCTGTTGTAGTCTAGCTGAGCTGAACGCCTCATAAGTGGAGCTTTTGCTTTTTTATTGATCTCTTTGTTTCTCATAGCTGGAAGGGCACAATATTTTCTCCAACCTGAATTCCAGCGAGTACGAGCAGGTGTTGGAGATCATCCGTAAGGCCATCATCGCCACGGACCTCGCCCTGTACTTCAACAACCACCAGCAGCTGACAGAGCTGCTGGGCTCACAGGCGCTGGACTTAAACAACCACTCACACAGGTCAGGTCACGGCGACTCGCACCGGGGCACAGGTCAGGTCAGGATCATACCCGGGTCTCAGAGAAGAGAAACCCGGACCTGGCGCACATAAACAGCACATTGAGTTTCTCCACTCGGCTATAACAAGGCTTTGCTCCCCTCCAGGGACCGTGTGATTGGTCTGATGATGACAGCATGTGACCTGTGTTCTGTTACCAAGAAATGGCAAATCACACGACTGACCGCCAACGACATCTATGCTGAGTTCTGGGCGGAGGTACAGTGGGATTCTGCTGGATTTTGTAGTGTCACGGCCGTGTCTCCTAAAACAGTCAGACCTTTGTTAGTGTTTGTAAATGCTGCTCAGTATTTTTTGAGGCACAAAATGGTGTCGTGTGGTGGTCAGAAGGATTGCTACAATATGCAAAAATAAAAGGAAACTCCTGTCTCTTCTTGTTCCTCCACAGGGAGACGAGATGAAGAAGATCGGGATGCAGCCGATCCCGATGATGGACAGAGATAAGAAGGACGAGGTTCCCCAAGGCCAAGTAAGACCAACACTTTGAATCAAGTCTTTAAAAGTTCTTACTTTCTACCAGCAATGGAGGAGCTATTCAGATCCTTTACTTCAGTAAAAGCACTAATCCCAAGCCCTTGAAAAGTTTAGTTAGTTAAATATGTGTAATGAAATATGATCAGGAAAAGGTTCTAAAATATAAAAATAAAACTACTCAAAAATGTGAATTTATATAATTATGCATAATATTATTAGATTATTACAAGCAGGACTTTTCTGTTGAAGTTGGCTGAGGTGGAGCTTGTTAAGAATTATTTTGTGCAACTAATTATCTTTTTTTCATTACGGATAAATCTGCTGATTATTTTCTTCATTAAACAGTCGATTGTTTGCTTTGTTGAAGTTAGGAAAACGGTGAGAAATGCTCTCACATTTACCCAAATTTAAAATCTTGAAGTGTTTTGTCCAACCAACTGTCCAAACCTCAAAGTTATGAATTATGATATAAAGGAAAAGTAACACATTTTCACATTTGTGAAGCTGAAACCATGAAATGTTTTTATATGAAAATAAAAAAAATGATCAAAATAATTGCCAGGTAATTAGCTGTCAACCTATGGGTTGATTAATCAGCTGTACTAAACTGTTGGGTGGTTCAATATTTAACAATAATAAAATTATACATTTTCTTCATAAACCCTTCAAATGTTGAAACAAAAAAGTACAATAGTTCCATCTGAGATACAGTGAAGAAGTAAAAAGTGGCATGAAATGAAAACACTCTAGAGTACTTGAGTAAACGTACTTCACCACTTCACCACTGCGCTCTGCCTCACATTCTGAAGGTGTAGAATAACTACAAACAGGACGCCACTACGTCCTGATTTTAAAGGAGGAAAATTAGAAAAAATGATATATGTTGTTTGATTAACTAATAAATACAAGAGCCAAGTCTGCACAGACCTTTAACAAATACTCATCAATTGTGTAATTTATGTTAAAGTTATAATAGTATAACAATATGATAATTCTGTTTCTTTTCAACAACGTAATAATATTTTTTGGGGAATAGTAATACAGGTAAAAGCCGTGTTAGAAGACACTTCCTTCAGTGTCAACACACTCACAGTCCAGACAGGTGTTTTCACTCACTTCACTTCAAGCCTGTGTGTGGGCGGGTGCAGCCTGTTGATTGACAGCTCCTTCACTCTCTGGTTAGTTTAGTTGTTCAGTTTGATTGGATGCGATCACATCATTTTGGGGCGTAGCTCCTCCCACCTTTAGCGGGAGCTCAAATCAGCCGGACAAATTGAAAAGACCTGTGTGTGTGTGTGTGTGTGTGTGCAGAGCCCTCACAGTAACTCAGTCAATATGCAGGATGTGAATTTTACAGTGACACACACTGTCTGTGCAGGACATAAAAACACATATGTCAAACCTCAAATAAACATATCTATCAGGATTTTTGTGGACCCATCAAAACAAAACCAATCTGATTCTTCTCATGCCTTTTCTAAAAGTGTGCTTCTCCTGCCTACTTGTTTCTTCAGGTGGGATTCTACAATGCCGTTGCGATTCCATGCTACACAACACTAGCGGAGCTCTTCCCTCCATCCAATCCTCTTCTGAAAGCCTGCAAGTGAGTATTCAAAGCTGCATTTGAAAAGTGTAAGGGAACGTCTTGTCTTTCGCTGTGTGTTCTGACAAAAAGCTAAGCAAGATTATGAGGAGACAGATTGTAAATTGTAATTCTTTCGATTTTAACTTTTTATTATGTAACATAGAATAACCAAAGAGTTCCTTCATGGAGTACTGTCAAGGTGATTCCACATCTGACATGGTCAATAAATGCATTGAGTTGCAGCCTGCGACAAGTGATCCGTGCGCGGGCCTCGTCCAGCCGAGCAAATAAGATTAGAATGTGATAAGGAATGTGCGTGTGTGAGCGTGTGTAAAGGCACACATTCCATTTGTTCCGCTTAAAATACAAACGCGACACACATGCAGCTGTCCTGGTGCTGGATTAAGCAAACTTGTGATGTAATTTACTGAAAGCATAATCAGAGCGAGACGTTTCAATGCGGCATTACAATTCACAAACAAGAAACGACTGTTCTCCCTAACCGGCGTGAAATTGTGTGTTTGTAAGCGTGCACGTCGCATTCAATAAGAGTATTTATATGTGTGATTTCTGCTCGTCCAACGGGATCACACTGCACATTTGCCTGTCCTTCTGGGGTAATTCTCTGTTGTTGTTTTTTTAAACATTGTGACCTTGATCTGTGGGGAATGCAAACAAAGTGAGCAGTGTAATATTTAAGCCCCGGCTGTACATCAGCACCGGGCTTCGGGTGGGCAGCAGGCCTAGACCCCGCGGAGCCCGGCTGCTTGTTGTGGGATCAGCCATGGACGTGTAAACTGCATCAGGCCCGGCTAATTGAATGGAATGGCAGCAAAGGGCAGCACTTTGTGCACTCGTATGTCAGGCTTGATTATAGCACAGAGAGGAGAGCTTACATTCATGACAACGGGAAGTGATGGGGGCGCTTCCCCAGGCGACTTATGAATTACACTGCTGAAATGATTTTAGTTGTTTATTACACTTCGGTTTGGTCTAATGCAGCTGTTGTACTGTCGGTCGCTGCGCTTTCTCTCTCCAGATCTCTTCAAAAAACATAATTTGACCTCCTGGTCATCTTGGTATTTGGATTTTTCTGGCTCAACATCTCTACTACAGTTGCATAATTACAGCTATCTTACTTAAAGGCCATCTCCGGCAGCAGTATGTCCATGTTATTTTTAACACCAGATGCACACTTGTGGCAGCAGAGCGTTATGATGTTGTGTGCTAACCAGCCGGCCACATCAGTAGCTACTGTGCATTCATTCTCATGCAAAAAGAAAACTGAAGACTGACGGCAGTGGATGAGAAACAAACACACATCTGATAACAGTTTGATTTAATCAAATCAAAAGACAATTTTTAGCCTGACATGATTACCATTTATTTTACTTGATTTTATGCATTCTATGTCTGCTATTTTTAACTTTATTTTATTTTCCATCTTATGCAATGCATTCAATTCAATTCAATTCATTTCAGTTCAAAGTGTTTATTGTCATATGCACAGTAAAGAAACATGTTCTCAATTATGCAATGAAATTGCTCCTTTGCTGTCCACAGAATGCTAACAGTGTAATAAAGAAATATATACATCCGAAATATACAATATACAAAGTAAAGCACTTTTAAAGCACTTTTACACATGTGATAAATAGTTTTCAGCCTTTGTCTTATCAGATTGGTTTATACTACTTCTTCTTATTTTTCAGTAATTATAACATTCTACACTTGTTTTTTTTATGCATCTTTATTAAAGCTACAAAGGCAAATACCAAAATTGGGAAGTAAAGAATTCAGATGTATCGGCCGATCTGCACACATTTTTTTCAAGAATACGTTTTGTAACAGAGGCAGATATTTTGAGTTTAACAATGAAGTTTACCATCTAAGATGAGTGAAATTGCGAACTTCACTGAGATTTTGATAATTGTAAAATACCCAAAGATCTTTTTTTGTATTATAGACTCTAAAAACAAAGTTTTCATGCTATTGAGTATTGAAATAACATATATGTCCATTGCCAATACCAATATATATATGTGATAGACCAATATGGTATTATAATATTTGTCAACCAATATATAGGTTGGGCTCTAACCTTTATTTCAATTTACCAGTATTATCAAGTGGGCATAATTTTCCATCTTATGTTACATAAATGATCTATTCCTGTTGTCCATGTCTTTTTCACTTATTCATGAAATTTCGTTGTCATAAAGCATTTTGAGCTGCATCTGATATATCGAAGGTGCTTTACAAATAAAGTTTATTATCATCATCATTATTATTAATATGTAAAGGAAGGAGAATTTTTTACGGGCCAATACAAATTATTTGCAGTCAAGGAGACTGATAATCAACATAAGGAACAGATTTGCAGTTAAACTTAAAATCTTTGTGTCAAAATTTAGAATACAAAGTGATGGAAATATAACTAACTGCAGTTTACTCAAGTACAATTTTGAGGTACTCAGTATTCTCATTTCTGCTAGTTTATACCAGTCCCCAGCATTTATTTGATAGCTTTAGCTACTAGTTGCTAGAAGATTCTGATAGTGTTGACAGGCTGCATGTAACCATCATATTATTAGTTGAGACCAGAGAGTGGTGACTACTGACACAGACAGAATGCTGCACCAGAGCAGAAGTATTACATTTTAAAATATTGTTTTTATCAGCAATCACAGACACCAGTGCTAAAAATTGTGTCCATCACTTAGTCACAGTGTGATTCTGTTTGAAGTAAGTGTCACTGATAGTTTTGTTCTATTATTGATGAAGTTGATTAAGTGATGTCTGCACGCTAGGAAGTGAAATGTCTGCGTTAGTAGTACAGCGTTCATTGTTAAACCCACAACATCCAGGGTCTGAATCTGACAGTGGCGCTTTGTGTTTGCAGGGAGAATCTGGGCCAGTGGGAGAAGATATCGCGAGGGGAGGTGGAGGACATCGTGCCCAGCAGGCCTTGTGATTCAGGCCCCGTCAAGGTGGACAACTGACTACCAAAGGGTTTGCTGGCCCACCAAAGGAATACAACCTGAATCCTGCCACGGACCTGGTACTCTGTAGGGGGGAGGGACCCACATCCTGTGTGAGCAGGAGACGGATCAGCTGAAGGCGACATGACTTTGAAAACACACAGTTACCTCATTGGGTGACGGAGGTGTCAACACTGACGGTTTCACCGATCCCAGAGACTGACTGACCGCCGATGGGGAGGGACTTCGACCCATCACCCTACATCGACTCAGCTTGGGAATTCATTTGGTAGAATGGACTGTGGTTGTTTGATTTTAGCTGTTTCATGATTTTTTTATCATTATTATTATTATTATTATTATTAATATTATTTGAGCTGATTCT
>OMLP01012670.1:41546-67178 GCA_900302685.1 Spondyliosoma cantharus
TGAGCTGATTCTTTTATGGTCTTGTATTTGCAGAGGCCTTACTCTGAACCTTTCACAGGCTAGAATATGTGAAACCTTGTCGGTTCAGGCTTTTCTTCGTTTGTTTGTTTTTTTAATGGTACTGTTTGCCTTCTGTGGTAGGTTTATCGTACGCGCACTACTTCAGCAAGGTATTCCCAGAGACAGAAGGAATGTGTAGAGCAGATGTACGGTGTATTGCCACCTCGCTGAGGAGGTGGATGTCGGAATGTTTTTTTTTTTTTATTACTTTTTGAGCAAAAATCCTTTGCAGTACTTGAATGAAGACATACAACCTATTCTAGGTGGAGATGGCAGAAAATCCCCCCTCAGCATATTCCACTAAACGTGGATGAACTGTGACGAGAGGAGTTAGATAATGTCGACACTTGTGAACGCAGTCACAAGAGAGTCAGGATGTTTCTCCCTGAAGTGGACCCCACAGCACTGCCCCCAGCCCCCGCCTGGCATTTAGGAACCTGCTGCAGCCACCTCGACAACTTCCCCTCTGACTAACAGGATCAGATCAACGTGCACAAATAGCATCCGTGAAGCCAGGACTGCAAACAGTCGAACTCTTAAAACAGTTCTCACGCCACTATCGCATCATGAATTATTTTACACTACAATCTGGTTCCTTCTCATTAAACAGTGATAATTTCTATGTATAAAACATGAGTAAAATGAGGATACTGCACAGGTTGGATAAGAGTCCCAGCAAATTAAAAATGTTGTTTGTTTGAAGTGCCACAACAATCTTTTTCCATGTAGCCTACCTTACGTAAGGTCCAGACAGCACCCCTCGTTTATCCCACATGGTTAAGGCACGAATTATAAACAGTGAAGGGTGGAGTAGGGACACATTTATGACACTGAATACATCACTCAACAGAAGTCTCGTCATCTCCATGTTATCCTGCGTTAAGCTAAATTGCACGACACGTCTATCTCTGGGATTGCAACTCGAGAATGTTGGTCGACTTTTAGGAGGCGTGTAACAGAAGCTCTCCCCCCCTCACGTCCACGACCCGTTGAAGGAAATAAGTCCTCCTTCACAACGACGGGGGCACATTTGGACTCCAAATGAGTTTCCGAGATCTTCCAAAAGACAAAAAAGTTTTGTCTGAAACTGTCATTCCAGTGGACATCGTCCCCTCCAAGACTGAAATCACTGCTCAAATAATTCGTTTTTACGGCTGGTACTGTGGCCCCCAGTGGTGTGAATGTACATTTTGATGAATGTTTTTTGTTTGATTGCAGATCCTCGATGGTGGCAGTTTTTTGTTTTTTTTCCTCCATGTTGTGCTCTGTCTTACTTTTCAGAATTGCTTCCAGTAAGCTTCAACCAAGAGCAACAATTAGCATGCACCTAAACTGAAGTTTATATACAATTTTACAGTAATAGGTGTATACTATGTGCAATCTAGGAAATTAGTTTGTACAGACTGAGATGTATGCTCTGATGGTGCTAAACTGAACGGCAGTCGTGCACTTTCTGACTTGACTGGGTGTGTACACTGTGTGTGTGTGTGTGTGTGTGTGTGTGTGCGCGCGTGTGTGTGTGTGCGTGTGTGTGTGTGTGTGCTTGCGTGCGTGCGTGTGTGTGTGCGTGCGTGCGTGCGAGAGAGAGAAAGCTTCTGACTGTCTCTTTACCCCCTCCAACCCCACCTGAGAACATGGTTAAGTCCATAACACTGCACTGTCCCTTCTACTTTTCAGCACCAGTTATAGCCCATCGTCTGCACTATGTTTAGCTTCTGATCTTTATCATTATCATTATTATTATTATTATCATTAATGATGATATTATTATTATTATTATTATTGCTATTATTACCTGTTATTTTCTTAATTAGAGTTAAATTTAAATTAACTTATATTTTTTATACAAAGAAAAATAATGTTGGCCTTTTTTGTTTTGTACAAAGTTAAAATAAACAAAACGGTCTCGACATGTTACTGTTACCCAGAATAATTGCGGAATGTCTCAACTGTAAATGTAAGAGCAGTAGCCCAAATGACTTTTATTAAATACTTGAAAATCACACATTTGTGACTGATCATTCATTGTGTTGTGTCCAAAGTGCCTGTTTATTTGCATTTATTTTTACTGTCAATATTATTTTATTAATACTGCTACAGTGTCGGAGACAGGGCCTGACTACTGGCTCGTCAGCATTGTATCTCACTTTATTGGGTTTCTTTGAAAGTCAAAATATAAATAACAATAATTTCTTGTTAAAAAAAATTTGGATTTGAAATTTGAATCACACCACCCACCACATTTATACAGTAATATAAAGCCAAAACATGACTTGCCACATTTTAGCAGTGGGGGAATATAATATATGTAAAGTTGCTAATATACTACATTTAATTTGAGTATTTCCATTTTCTGCTACTTTTACTTTTACTCCACTACATTGTGGAAGCAAACACTTTTCCCTTCACAACATTACTTGACAACAATATTTAACTTGCCAACTCATTATTTATATAAAGTATAAGTCAACTTATAAAATATGTAGGTATTATTATAGATTAAAGCAGCATGATGTAGAAATGTTGTGCGATCTGCCCCCCCCCGCACACACACACACACACACACACACACACACCGCTGCGGTAAATACAAATCCCTGGTCTGTAACAGTTTGTCAGACGTAATGTAAGTGCTAACTACAAACCAAACTCATGATGTCATAACAGTGTTACATGTGTGTGTGATGAACTGTGATCCTCCCCTCTCACTGGAGTGAGTGACACCATTCACCTTATTACAAGACACTGAACCATCAACAGGATTTTGAAGTTGTTATTTAAAGGTTAAAAAAAAAAAAGCTACAAGCTGTTGGTTTAAGTACAAATGAATTTATATCAAGTTAATGTGACCAGAAAAGTTCATTTGTTTTGAATAATCTCATTTTCTCAAATTTGGTCAATTTAACATTTTAAGGAAACCCGGACACTAACTTTTTTTTAAGTTAGAACAAATTGTTTGTTTTCTTTCAGTGCATTATTCTGAACTTCTGTATTTTGCTTTTGTTATTTTCAAGTATATTTTAATGCTACTACTTTTGTACTTTAACTTGAGCAAGATTTTGAATGCAGTGTCATGTTTCACTGTTGCTCTATAATGTCTCTGGAATTACCACAGTGGTATTGAGTTTCTAGTTGATTAACACTTAACATTACTGATCCATTCCTTACTCTTTTTGCCTTTTGAGCCATGCATGACGTCAGCTTGTACCATAATATAATAAACAGAAATACAGTGAAAAGATGATGAGGATTTTTATCAGAAATCACTGAATTGAAAGATATTCATAAGTTGGCATGCTTGGATCTGTTGTTTGTGGGCCTCATGGTAGTTGTGTTCATGAAACATGCCTTAAGTTCAACAGTGTATGTGGGGGATATTAATGTCTGTGAATATAGAATATCATCAATGAATGTTTAACCCCCTTTATGAATCTTACATGGTAAAATAGCTTGTATATAAATACCTGCTTGATGGAGTTGCAGTTTTGTATTTAAATCCAACAGCAGTCAAACTACTGAGATGATTGTTTTCGTAAAGTAGTTGCATTTCATAACTTTGAAAAATTCTTGAATAACCCATAAATCATCAAGATATTTCTGGCATTTATCAATTTGCCTTGGCTCTATGGTTTCTACAAAAAAACAATCACTGACCTTCTAAAATTAGATAATATCTTCGTTATGTAAGGCATAAATCTGGGAATGAACTTTAGTATTTCCATTACACTGTCATCAGCAGATGCATCCTCAAACTTCTGGGAAGCAAGCTTCTTAGAGCTTAATCCTTCATCCTCCACTGCCTTACTTTATTAAACATGGCTAGATCAAATATTAATGGAGGACACAAGGATGCAAATGAACACAAACTCAATTGTGTGGCCCTGCTTGTTTCAGTGAAGCATAACATGTTACACAGCCTCTTCCCTCACGCTCAGCTCTGCCATCTGGGTGCTTTCATATTCTGGCCATTTGAGCCCCGAGGCCGAGTTTTACCCTTACATCTCCTCTCTCTCCCTCTCTCACGCTCTGTGGGCTACACTCACTCACTGCTGTGCATTTCCTTGTAAACTTAACCCAATTATTGTGAATAACCAGATTTAGATAATAGTTTGATTTAAGCATGTACAGGAGTTTTAAAGTGACCAGATTCCCAGGAATAACCTGTATACAATATATATTTGTCTGGTGATTATAGGATTCAGTCAGGCCACAGGAAACATGTGGTCGTCGCAGGATAAAAACAGATATGGAAATTTGTTGTAGTCAGTTATTTTTCAAAAGAATCTAAATAGCGCAACTTTGTTAACCACGCGTTAAAAAAACACTTAGCTTATGACTAGAATAATTGTGATCAGCAGCAGCAATGATGAGTCTGCTGACGTTCAGAGTGGTTCTGCAATCAAAAATAAATAAATAAATAAATAAGTAATATAGTTTGATGCACTGTGTTTCAGTCTCACAACAAATCCTAAATTACATAACCCCCAACCTTAAAGTACCCACACATCTTCTCTGTCCTGATGACTAAGAAAAACTTTTTTTCTATTTTTTGATGTTTCTGCCTTCGTGTTATGTGTACAGACAGTTTGCAAGAAAAAAACAAAAGGGAAGGGGTGGATTACATAAGGTATTTTCTGGGTCAACTGATTATCAGCCTGGCCTATCATTAGATCCAATATTCTGAATATCTGAATCAGTGTTTTTATGTCATTGCTGAGAAATTATGTTAATTTTTAAATGTGCTGCTTAGGTTTTGATGCGGTATGCAATCTGCAAAGTAACTAGCAACTAAAGTTAAAAAGAAATGTGGTGAAGTAAAATGTCTATTTTCTGCCTCCGAAATGTTGTCAAGTGTAAAGTAGCAGAAAATGGAAATACTCAAGTAAAATACCTCAGACTTGACAAGTACAGTACTTGAGTAAATGTAGCCTACTCTTCATTTCAAAGAGGCTAATTAGAAGGCAGAAACTTACACACAAAATAAAAAGTCAGGTATGCCACAGAAAAAAACAATCACGTGAAACTCGAAAATATCCCAATATCCTTAACTCATTTTGAGTAGTGTATAGAAGTAAATACTCTTATGAATAGGCCATCACTGTTTTTATAGCAATTTAGCTTGTCGCTTAGAAAGTTATTTCCTGAATATTTCCATGCTTATCATCGAACTTTCTCCGCTGTTTCAGTGCTGTCTCTGCACTGTGGCCTACACGTCACCCTCTGCTCCCTCGCCGTGTACAGATGGGACTTAGCGCCTCGTATCTCGCGGGGACGATTATTATCAGGACACTGAACGCAACGCAAGCATATACGCGCTTCGGTCTCCCTGGCAACCGAGCAAAGAGCAGACTGTTGTGTCCGTGAAGAAGAAACTTTGCTTTGTGTCGTGATTGTCACAAGTTATCAGACAGGTGAGGTCATTATTCAGCTTATTGAGCTTTTACGTATGTCTGAATTACCCACATGCTTCAGCTACTTATTAGTAATATATTAAATTAAGTAGAAGCAAAACTAGTAAGAACTGGTGCCTCTGCCTTTGCTAGGTGTATCACAGCTGTGTGGTTATCTATAGTTCATTAGTTTAGCTAATAAACCTAATTTAATTTGGTCTGGATTAAAAAAGTTTACCTTCCTGTCAGTTTGTTTTCACAAATGTGTGTTTCTAGGACAGCTCATTCTTATTCAGACACAACAATGCTGAGTTCATTGTTATTCACCTATTGCATGCCCTTCATGGTGATGTACTATGTATAAATTCGCTATACTGTGTAATTGAATGCAGTTTAAAGAAATTAAATCTCACATTTGGTTCAGTGTATTGAATGGCAACATCACAGTTCTGCTAAGGTCAGTGCTCTCTTAACTACATTGTGTTTTGTGCCTTCATAGCCATGTCCAGCAGCTGTAAGCCCAAGTGTTTTAGGAGTGACATCCACAGATTGCTGCTGGCTGCTGAAGCTGGTCAGAAGGCTGATGTCCAGGCCTACTCCTCAGGTCATCTGGGGCCCCGCAGCCTCAACCAGAGTCAGCCTAAGAGGGAGAAACTGTCATCTTTCTGGACAACATCTCAGAGCCATGATGAAACCCCAAACCCTCTGACACTCCAGCAGGCAAAAGCGCTAATCTCTGTAAAGAAGAAAGAAATGAAGGAGTCAAGCATGCCTTCAGCAGAGCCTGACATCTCTGGGTCAAGACAAGATCAGGCTGCTGATCACTCACCACATACAGACAGAAGAGACGAATTAAGTCTCCCAAAGATAGTAGACTGTTCCTCAAACTCCTTGCCGGTTCAGCTGCTAGATATTTCCCAGAAAAAGTCTTCATCTGATCCAAAGGGGAAACAGACATTTTGCTCAAGCTCCTCTGATCAGGAAGGCCTGAATAATAAAGGCCAGTTACAGACGAAACAACAGTTAGGAAGGCAAGTCATAGCCAACCAAGACCTCTGGGCTGGAATAAACGTTGCTGAAATGCATGAGAGGAAACTACAAAAGGTGAGAATGGTCACACAAACCATGAAATCACACATCTAGTTTTGTAATTGCACTTTTTGTATTTTCGTTTCAGGCTTTCTAACGGTTGTTGTTTTTTCATAAATTGCCGTCTCAACACTCTTCCAGAAGGTGCATGAAAAAGGACACGCACCGACTCTTACGCACATCTGAACTTGCTGTGTGTGTGTTCCTGTCATCCTCAGGAGCTGAAGAAGCTGTCAGCGCAAAGCTGGCCCAGCAGAGACCGCCTTGTGGTGTTCAGTGACGTCTTTGATGATGTATGTGAAGGCTCGCCAGTATTTGGACGCATCCTGAGGGAAATTAAGGTTTTTCCATTTCCTCTGTACCCACTAGCACATTTTTAGCATGTGCCGTCAGTCGTATTAGAGCTAAGAGAGAGTGAGTCCCTGGTGTAGTAAGCGGAAGTAGAGCAACGACTGGAACCTGGTCTTGATGCGCAAGGGAGCAGGTCAAGTCTCTTTTTTGCACATAATGACCTGGCTCACACTGCTTTGTATATTAGTGATAAACAAAACTGAAATTAGATCAAACTGATCATTGCTTGACATTCATTTTATTATATGAGTACACAGTGAAGTTATCATACAGCAGAAATCTTGATATTTTTTGACAGCATAAAACTACAGCATTGAGTTTGTTTGATTTTCCTTTCACGATGACACAAACACACTTGTGTGCATGTAATCTTTTTTTTATTTTTTTATTTAAATGTCAGATTAGCTTGGATTTGTTTTGTTTTTTGACAAAATAGAATGATTTTTCAAACACAAGATCTGTACAGTACTCTGTTGTGTCCATGAGCTTGTGTTGATTAAAATAAAGCCATGTGACAGCCATGAGCTGTAAATTGAAGTGCATGATTATGTTTATACTTTCAGTAACGTTTTGATTTAACATAAAAAAAAAAACCAAAAAAATAGTGAAGTAATGTTTTATTTTTTTCTTCCAGACAGATTATGACTTGTACGTCAACCACCTGATGGCTTCCCAATCGTCTCTACCTGACACGGTAAAGCACACTGTCCAGTATATTACTGTATTCATGATGTAAACAGGAAGACCTGAGACATGAATGGGACTTTCTAGCCTCTTGTCAAAAACATTGATTCCATTTTGTGGATTGATTGACAGCAAACTGACATATTGGCTTCATCTTTACTGTGATATATTATCAAAACAAAAGTTTCATACTGTATAAGGTTGAAAGACTTCTAAGGGAACAAAAGTAGTGCTTATACCATACTAAATCTAACAAAACTGCACCTATGGTTTGTTCAAATCTTGTTGCAGAGCCTTGTCGTCAGTAACTTTCATACAAACATATCTATTATGAACTGAACTCAGGACTGCTCGCAGTGGGATCTTTTTTCAATGGAGAAAAGTATAACCTTATGTTAGAATATGTTGCTCGAGCATCTTTTGCATTGGTGGACAACAAGGCAAGTCTTTATATATTTCTGTTGTTGTTGTTGTGTTACAGTCACAGAATGCTTCATTCGTTCTTAGCAGTGGCAAAGTAAGGGAAATGAAGTTGGAGGATGCAGAAGAAGAGGTTTGCAGGCTCGAGGAGGAGGCGAGAAGAGCTCTAGAGGAGAATAAACGGTACTTTGAGGATCTGTACAGCAAAACAAAGCATACTTAAACTGTAAATTCTTATTCATTTCAGCAAGGCTGTTCTCTTTTTTAACCCCAGAGTCCGAAATGAATTACAGAACATTCCAGCAATCAAAGGCCCAGAGGACTGTTACATGAAGAGTGAGTCTTAAGACTTCATCTGTTGTATCTGATCACTGGCAAACCACATCCAAGTATTTGCTGTATATTACCCCGCAGGGCAACAGCACATGCTAAGTTTTAAATTTGATGTGGACGGACTGAACAAATAAGCACTTTGTCATGACAAGAGGCATAAAGAGACTTTTGTAGTTTCAGCGAGGCAGCTGCAGCCTTATAGAGCCTGCAGGAGTGCGTATGAACAAGTACAGAGACATCAGTCAGCACTACAGTGCATTCATGCTCATCCTTTCCTTGTTTCGACAGATATATCTCTGTCAGAGCTGCCGGACACTGCCGTCAGCTGCTCTGACAGCATCCAAATCAAGAGGCTTCAGGTTTTGAACACGTGGAGGGAGATCCGACGGCTGGAGGAGGAGCTTGAGGAGAAGCTGGTGTCCACCGCTACGACCACGGCCACAGAAAGGAGAATCAAAGACCTGAAGGTGCCGCAAGATAAACTGTCACTGACACTAAGACTATGACTTTTACATAACTTCCAACATCAGTTGTGCCTTTCTGAGATTAAAGTAGGAAGAGTTTTTTTTTTTTCTGTTTGCTTGCAGTCAGAGATAATGAGACTGATAGCCTCAAATGACCATCTGGAGACCACCAACAAGGCAAAGGAGTTACACCTCTTTCCTACCACATCATCATTTTTAAAGCACTGCAGATTTTAAATGCATTTCCTGCTATGTGATTGTGGGTCTTTTGATTTTTACTCTGTAATTTGTCCTCAAGGTTCTGGAGAAGAAGATCAACATGGTGCTGAACAGAGAGAAAGCAAGCAAGGCCATAAGACGGTACATCCCATAATGCAAATACTGTATATGGGACACTTGACGAGGAGACTTGTGACTATTTTTCACTCATGACTGCTTTTCCTGTGTTTTCTTTTCACCACTAGGATGTTGTGGGACGAAATACACTGTCATCTGCAAACAGAGTGAACAACTTCATCAGCAAGTAAACCAAAGTATCACCTCATGAGACGGACGTTTCAAATTCAGAAAAAGTGTGATTCGCAATAATATAAAGGATTACATTTTTAATAGTCTTTGAAAACCAGCAAGCAACTTATTCATGGGATTACCTTTGCTATGGACAGATCAGAGGTTCCACAAGGTTCTGATTTGAAAAGGGATTTCTCAAGATCTAGGTTGCAGGTAATCAGAAGCTATTGGGTGCACCTGTGATGTTCTCCCTCAGCTGGCTGCAATCAGTCATCTAGGAGTCTATAGTGGGGTTGCAGTTCCTCTGTTCAGATGGCTGTCGACACTATCAGTTGGCTCTCTGCGCTTTGGTGTTTTGGGGGAAAATCTGGGTTGAGAGCGTTTGAGCTTTCTGTCTTTTGGCCATTTTCTATACATTTTGTTTCCCCCCTGATCAGTGACTCCCACTCCACCTTTGTTTTTTTGTAGTCCAATGTTTTTTTTTTTGTTAATCTATCATTTTGATAGAGTTAGTGGGTGGCTGTTGGTTTTATTCCCACCGCCACCTTTTAGACACCAGTTTCCTTAACCCTTTTGTGTTTTGTGCAGTGCTTTGTTGGTTTCCCACCCTGCAACCCCCTGTCCTTCAGGTTTTGTTTTCTGGGGAAACGTAACACCTAGTAGTTGTCATAGCCTTTCAGTTCAGTACAGAAATAACGCTGTAGATCAGAGCATAAACCACCAGCATCAGCAAGGAAATGATAACGCAATGTAAAAATACACCATTACATGTCCTGGGTTCAGTTTTAACTACTAGTACAGACATGTTAAAGGTGCAATGACAATTTTCCACCTGTCGTGTTTATAGTCCAAACACATAGAGGGCAACATATCATAAGAGTATTTGCTAACTGCTGCTAAGTGTAGCTTCTGTCAGCTAATAAGGTTAGTTATCAGTAATATCAGTCTCATCAATCATATTTGTAGAGTGCCAGTTCAGTTATAATCAGTAGTATTAGCTGACTGCCTGGACTGGGGTCTCAGAGCAGGGATGTTGGTGTTGGTGTTGTTTAAGGTACATAGTGGCAGGGGGCTAGCTGGTTAGCATGCTAATTTCAATAGATATCTTTGAAATACAGTACATGGATGACTTTGACATAACATCGAATGCTATTTTTCACATTTTGTTAATAATTATAGTAGATTTTTGAATGTTTTAAACAAAAATTCTTACATTTTGCACCTTGAACAG
The DNA here is from genome assembly GCA_900302685.1 of Spondyliosoma cantharus. NCBI lineage: Eukaryota > Metazoa > Chordata > Actinopteri > Spariformes > Sparidae > Spondyliosoma > Spondyliosoma cantharus. The sequence continues at coordinate 52,079 of OMLP01012670.1, forward strand.
TAACATGTACATAAGATTTAAAAGAGGAAGTTCTCATTTAGCAGACAGGCCCTCCTGTCTGTGTTTATATGCAGAATTTTACGGTTAATATTGCGAATGAGACATTTGAGCAGTATTTCAATGTTACAAATGTTTGAGGTAAAGCTAAAACTAGATGCTTTGTCCACTGTTGGATACATAAAAGACAGTCATGTATTTTGTCAGTAATATCTTAATCACATATTAACTATTACTAAAGTGGTATTACACAACATGTACAATATCTGTAAAATAAATGCAGTGGAATAAGTAAATAATACAATATCCGAAGTGTGGTGAGGTAGAAGTTTAAAGAAGGTAAAAAAGAAAGAAATACTTTTCAGAAAATTGTATTGGAACACTTAACATATGTAAATCCAGCTTTGGGTAATTGTATTTAATTAGTTTCTTCTACTGTTGGCTGCTTAACCACCGCCATTCTCAAGCCTTAAATTATAAAAGGGCCTCGGGTGTACATGTGGTATTTCATTAAAGAGGACGTCACCGTGCAGTGAAAGAACAGCAGGGAAATTGACACTTCACTTATGTTGTTTTAGTGGCCCAGGGCAGTCCAATTAGTATTTGTCAATATGAACAACTTCTACCTTAAGGTTTCACGTAAGTTGTGATGTATGTACCCCCTGGAGCTGCTTGAATGTTAATTAATTGAAAAGAGAACTGTTTCAAGGCAGAAAGAAAAACCTGTTTCTGTACTTTGCTGTGCGTGAACATGATATCTCGGAAGATGAAGAGGATAACAAGCCCCCTGTATAAGGCTTGGGAAGAGAGTCACAACTGGTGTCAGTGAGATAGACCTCTGTTGTTGGACCGGGTCACGATAGGACAAACATATTAATACCCCAAGCATTTGGAGCACATTACTGTTCAGACACCAGAGGGCAGCAGATACATGCCAAATGAATAAGATGATGGTCAGTTTGTCTCTGCTGAGGTCTTTGACCTTTTATCAAAACAGTGAAGATCGTCTGAAGTTTGTGATGTCTTTATAAAGGCCACAGCCTTTGAAATGCCAGCATTAGATGTTCAGAATGGTAAAGTGAATACAAAGATAATTTTTCCCTCTGGGCTCAAGTTCAAGTGACTTTTGACTCACAAAAATCCAATTACAGCTTTGTGAATGAAACTAATGACATTACTCATCTAATATGTTCAAGAATCACAGGGAGAGGATTAGAGGAATTGTAGACACCTTCTTTGGATTGATATGGGGATGACCTTTGCCCCCAACATGACAGGCTGCCTTGCTGTCTGCTGCAACCTAATCACAGGTCAAAGTCTGCCTTCCTGCTGGCAGAGCCTGTAGGAGCAGAGTGTGTTTTTGTCCCTCACTCTCTTCACTCCTCTCACCTTGTTAACACCACCTCTCCTCCTGGGGAGCTTCCTCTGCTCGGATCGTCACCAGTTTCAACACCATGCTGCTTCGGACTGTGGCCCTGCTCCTTCTCTGCGTGTCTGCGGGCATGTGCGCCACTTTAGGCCACTACCAGGCTGAAGCAAAAGAGGAGGAAGCCCCTGCAGTTGCTGTTGGTGGTGTGGAAGCTGCCTCTGTAGATGCAGTTGAAGAGGGTGGAGATGCTAACGTGGCTGATTCGCTTGCAGCTGAGGAGCCTGCAGCTGATCCCCTCATTGGTGACAATTTACCAGCTGAAACACCCGCAGTGGATGACCCAGCAGCTGACGTGCCTCAGTTGGATGTCCCCGTGGCAGATGGTGCAACAGCCGAAGAGCCGGGGACAGACAGTGATAGGCCTGCTGGAGACGGCCCTGCTGTGGAAGCTGTGACTAGTGAAGCTGTCACCCACGATCAGCCTTTTGAAGAGGAGGAGAAGGAGGATGAGGGGAATGAAATCAGACCAGTTCAGACCGACCAGTCCCTGGACAGACCCTTGGCACAAGAAGACAACAGTTGGAGCCTCAACTCAATCAGAAGTAGTTTCCAGACTGTGCACGGATACTTTGACTCTCTGGTGGAGCTGGTCGGGGGGCAAGATGGTGTGTGTCAGTACCGCTGCAGATACGGTAAGATTGAACTTCTTGAATCAAAATAATGTTATGTTAATGAGGGCCATCAGTCTTTCAGTGTAATCTGGGTTCTCAGGAGTTCAGTGTTGGCTAGGTAAAAGTGTTTTTGAGCTGTTTTCAGAAAAGACAAACGTTTCCATCAGTGTAACTGGTTTACAATGAGCTTTTCAAATGATTATCACGTTGTCCACATCCAATATTCCTTCTGCTGCTACAGTATTTATTTGCTTAGCACACTGAATCAATCCCTCTGCTGTCACTATTTTGTGATCTGAGATAGTTCAATCAGCGCTCAGGCTGCTGATAATGAAAACACTCTGGTTATCAGTCTGAGAGGTGGACGTACTTACAGTTACACAATCAATACAGATGTTCTCAAACAGAAGTCACATCTTATCTCTGAAATGACACGCAACAAGAACAGAGTTATACTTTGGTTCCTTGACTAGGAGGGCATGATGACGTTAGTTTCTTGACACACCTTCACTTTAGTTCAAGAATTAAAATGCAAATTCTCTGGGAATGTTTTTCAGGAGAACTTCCTCAACCCCGCCCCAGCTACCAGCCCTCAGAGCCCGACGGCTGCAGCTCCTCTCTGGTTGGATTCCAGGTGAATACTGCTGTAGGTGGCCTGTTCATAACACCACAGCCCAAAACTACATGGCTAAATGGGTAGTTCGGCACAAAATCAAAAATGCATATTTTTCCTCTCACCTGTAGTGCTGTTTACCAATTTGGATTGTTTCGGCGTGGGTTTTGGAGTCATCTGCCGTCTCTTGAATATAATGGAACATGATGGCATTCAATTTTATGGTGCTCAGAGCAACACAAAACAAAGACGGTTGTGATTTCTAACAAAGGAACATCGCTGACATTTCTACGACTGATATCTTCAAAACTCAGCAACTCACACCAAAATAATGAAAATAATGTAGATGGTTAAACAGCACTACAGGTGAGAAGAATATGTATTTTAAGTTTTGGGGTGAACTCCCCCCATACGCCCATACAATATAGCTAACAACAACCACAACAACTGCTCCTGTTTTAGTAAACTGTTCTAACATATCCTTTTTATTTGACAGCTGGACCTGGGGATCCCCGCTATGACGCAGTGCTGTAACCAGCTCGATGTGTGCTACGACACTTGTGGGACGAGCAAGTACGACTGTGACTCCGAGTTTCGCTCGTGTCTGCATGGCATCTGCTCGGACCTTAATAAGAGTCTGGGCTTTGTGAACAGAGTACAAGGTGAGCTATTTGAACATATTTGCTTCTCCCTTTCTCTCACATGTGTACTGTGGAAACTGTGGTGTGAATATGGCCACCAGAAATAAACTCATTTATTTGTTACTCTGCCTCCCTCCTCTCTCTATTTCTGTGTGTTCTCCTCAGCCTGTGAAACGATGGCCGATACTCTCTTCAACACAGTGTGGACTCTGGGTTGCAGATCCTACATGAACAGCCAGAGGGCAGCATGTGTCTGCGAGGGAGAGGAGAGGGATGAACTGTGACACACAACACTATGGACTCCTGGGTGCTTTCACTGACAAACAACAGAGTCGCGAACATTTCTACAGATTATACTGTATATTTATAAGCGTTTTCGTCAAAGGCAAGATACTTCGCATGGGCCCTCTGAAGACTTTGAACCTGAGAGTTAAAAAACACATAAGTGAGGAATGCAAAAACAGTTTCTCAGGTTTAATTCAGAGGCAGGACTAACAGGTATCTGGATTTGACTTTCAGAGTCGTCATTAATTGCATATGCATGTGATAATCTCCGAACTCCATTTCATTTTTGGCCATTTTTTAGGCCTCTATGACTCCATTACCATAAATTAGTTTGGTGACTTCAAACAAAGTGCATGATGTGAAGGATATTGCAGTTGGATTCATTTCCTCTAGATAGAAAGACACAAGATAATAATTACTATGGTGCACTGCCTCTCTTTTAATTCTGTTAATGTCATGTAAATGTAATGCATATTATAGCTACGACGATGGTATCTGATGTAAGTTATCAGCCAGTTGTTTGTTATTTTGTGTGAGTAAATGTACGACAGATTGCAGTTTAACTGACATGACTAATTCTAGATTAATTGTCAGAGCGATGAAGCGGATGCATATTTTCCAGCCGCGGCACCCTGGTGTCTCTTTTCCACCTCTCTGGAATGTGTGACGTGCTCCCTGCCATTGATTTCACTGAGCAAGTGAATCATACAACTGTGGATGTTCCACAAGTATTTTTTAAGTCAGTGATGTGGTCTTAAATATTCACAATTTTCTATAAATCCACTAAATCTTTAAACTGTAATCAAGGCTGAGAAATGCCTCAAACCGTGACCTAGAAAAGCATCCTTCATGCTGTAGTTGTTACAAATGAACTGTGGCCCCTCTGAATGATTTCTAATAGAAATGCCATTCACTTTAATGTCAGTAAATTGTGCTGCCGGGCAAAGTGGCAAAGACACAAACTGGGATGTATTAAGCAGAATTCAAGTGAGCTACAGCTCTCTGACTGACACTGGAACTCCCTGGAGTGAAGAAGAGAGGAATGTATATGTGTATATACTGTCCATTTGCATGTATATGCATACAACACAACAGACTGCTCTGTGTTTCTGTTTGGTGTTTCAAATACCAAATAAACTGATGCGGTCAGTTCAGCTTTAATCTAAATGTTATTTTCTACAGATGTATTTTTTTGTAATCCTGTCTCTCATGGCATTTTTCTGGCTGTTTGTGTTAATGGCAGTGGTGGAAAGCAACTAAATACATTTACTGAAAATACTATACTTACATGTATGTACAATTTTTGGGGTCCTTGTTCTTTACTACTTTATATTCTACTCCACTACAATTATTGCACTTTATGCTCCACCTCATTTAATTGTCGCTTTAAGTTACTAATTGCTTTGCAGATTTAGGTCAATAATACAAAATATAATAAGAAAAGTTATGTAATATTATAGATTAAGATAAACTTGATTGATCTCTGAGGGAAAAATCACAAGCTACCAAGAAGGTAAGGTAAAGGTAAAGGTTTAAATGATAACCTTGAACTAACATCTTAAATCATTTTTGATGGTTCAGTGTCTTGTAGCAGGGTGAATGGTGTCTCGGGGGCGAAATCACACGCCAGTTTCTACATAATGTTGCTTTAAGGATGCTGAATAAATGTATGCATAGTAATTGTCATCCAATAAGATACATTATGCTGAAATATTCCATGAGTATTTTTACTTGTGGTAGTTGCTAGTACTAAAACTAGAGATGACCAAGACTAGTATTACGGCTGATGCTGATATATATATTTAAAAAAAAAAACTATATGTAAATAAACTATGATATCAATACATTGGCCGAAATACACATACTTTTTGCAATCATCCCTGACATATGGTCCTCAAACACAGATATATAATGGAGGCAGAATATATTACAGTTTAACAATAAGCTTTATTGACCAAACTTGACATCAATGCACTGAAATAGTAAACTTAACTGAAAATGTAGTAATTATTATTTACTCCGAAAACATTTTATGCATTATAATCTCTAAAAAAAGCTCCATATCTGTGCATATTGAATAACACATACACAAAACCAATATATCTTTGATAAGCCAACATACTGTAGGCCGTTAGTTTCAGCCAAGTGATACATCTGTCAGTCTCTGATATACATGCACTATTTTTACTTGTTACAGAGTATTCCTACACGGTTGTATTGCTACTTTTACTGAAGTACAGGATCTGAGTACATCTTCCACCTCTGGCTTTATTCGAGCATCACGGCTCAGGCAGGATGAAGATGGGGCCTCCACTCAGTGTGTGCTGCTCCTGAGGTTCGCCGGTCCGAACCTCTCGGCGGACACGCCCTCGACAATGCTGAACACAGCGGGAGTCTCCTGCACCACATACCAACACGTGGCAGTGGAGGAACACTTGCTGTGAAGAGACAAGCTCGTTTTTAGCAGAGATGGAGCGGTGCATCATCACAGACAAAGCTAATTCTGTAAAGGTAGTCCTTACAGTATAATGTTACATAGACATAAGCCCACACACACTTGCCAGCTGGCTCACAGCATGCCTCTCTTACTCGGTTGTCCTTGCCGATGAACTTGAACACAGGGACCTGGTAGTGCTTAGAGAGCTGGTCCTTCGAGGAGTACTGTGTCACAGTTTCATCAGAGATACACCTGAAAAGGAAGCCAAAGGGGGAAAATGGAATCATGCATGCGAGCAGTACCTCAACACAGTACTCAGTGATCCATTTATAGTTCTAACAAGCCTTTTCATCAAGGTTAGCTGCCCTGGAGCCCTGAAAAACTGTTGTATGTTCAATAGGAAATTGTCAGAATAGGTAATAGCCCTGCTCTGACGGCGTCCCTGGCAGGAAATCTCACTCTGGGTTCAGAGGAGAAATGGTCGGCCAAAAGTGAGATTATCCCCAGATAATAAGGTTCATCTGTGTTTTCGCTTTTTTGTTTTGTTTCCACATAAAGCAGAGTCTGACATTTCCTTCAGAGAGTGGAGATTTCCTGTCCTTTAACTGTCAAGCAGCTGATGCCAGAGCTGTGCCTGAGCTGGGTCTGATCCTGTTGACATTTATTATACGGACCGTTCATGTTGCAGGACCAAATGCAGTTCAGGTGTATTAATATTAACAGGACAGCATTCTGCAATTTTCATTGTGTGCATGAACAAGACACTTTAAAAGGTCAGTTCACCCAAACTACAACAAAAGCCCTCTCTTAGTTCTAGTAGTATCTACCCATGCATATACAGTACCGTGCAATTCTGTTTTTATTTGCCCAGGTTATTTTCAATATCTGTCACTGAGATTTCTGCCTCTTCCCCAACACAATGGAGGCGAATGGAATTCCATCTGTGGAGCTAGCAGCTTGGATAAATGACATTTAAAAAATGTATTAGCCACAAACACATATGTCTCCAGAAATGATCCTCACAGACTATGACAGCGTCTGAAATCCAAAGACCTCACTGTCAAAGGTTTTTTTTATTGAAACGTCTTTCTTATAAATAAACAGCGTCTATGAAAACTGACGGCAGTTTGTTCTTTGAATAGCTCAGTAACAGGGACTCTGATTCTGGATAAGCACATTGCTGCAGAATGAAACTGTCAGTGATGTGAGCACCACAAATAAACTTCCAGCCATCACCACTGAACTGGGGTGAAAGAGACAGATATCTTGGATACAATCAAATCTTTTTTGCATGGCTACAAACCGCTTGAGGTGCATATGTATATATGTTATTTATTATTGGATTAGGCTTGATTAAATTAAAGGGGTCTGTTGGGTCTTGGCGGGGGTATGCTCACTACTAAATGCCATTCTAGTTATTACTATTACTAATAATACTATGACATCGTTATATTAATGTTGTAGCTGATTAAGTTAGAGCTTATTTTAACCACCTTACTTGATATATGTTTCTATTTGGTAGTTTTAAACTTATAAAGCAACTAAAGCTGTCAGATAAATGTAGTGGAATAAGTAAGATAATACATTGAGTTATGCAGTAGAGTAGAAGTACAGGGTGGCTTAAAATGTAAATACTCAAGTACAGCCTAAGTACATCTTTATACAATTTTTACTTACAAACTTAGATACTCTCTACCACCGACTTTAGCATTACTGGGCAGCAAAAGCCTGTTAATTTAAAAATGTGATGGATATTCTGTTCCAGCAAGGCCAGTTTCTGCTTGGCCTTTGCATTAGGTGTGGGATCATGCAGCACAAGACGCGACATTAAAAATGTCACTTCCACACTAACCACTCACCCGTCTTTTATGAGGTAATACTTGAGCGCCTGGTCAGCTTTGGGCCCTGGCGTGGCGAAGCAGCTGTCCACCAGTGCAGAGAGGCCCTCCACTCTCTCCTTAGGCTCCACCCCAAAGAACAAGGAGTCGTGCAGTTGGAGCTGCGGCGGGGTGCGGTACGGCTCTGAGAACTCTGCATTCTTGAAGAGCTCCAGGGAGAAGGGGAAGACTCCCTCACTGTGGCCTGCCAGCTCCAGGGCTGAGCTTCGCGGACTTGCCTGGTATTCGTCTGACACCTGATATTCCCTGGGGAACTCACAGGTGACAGGGAGCACTAACTTGCTGGTGCGGAATATCAGGTCCCCGCTGCTGCCCGGGCTGCTCCTAGGAAGGCCTGTCACCAGGTTGGTGCCCACAATCTTGTCATCTGTCACCTGGGGGTCAACAGTCGGTTCACAACGCTTTAACGGTCACACAAGCCACTCTGGAATATAGTGATTCGATAATGAAACATTTCTCCAAGCCCTAACCGTAGCGACTTAACCCCGAGCACATTCAGTCTAAAAATCTCAACCTCTGACCTCCACCACTGTACCGCAGGTCTTGAGGCTGAAGCTGAGGTTGATGTGTGTGCCATTAGAGACACCTCGACAAGACGAGTTGGACAGGGAGAGCTCCAATCCTCCTACAAGGTCCTTTGGAACTGACACGATAATTAAGCTGGGATCGCACTGGACTGGCACTGCCGGAAAGAGAGGCAAAGCTATAAGACGTATCTTTTGTGGCACAAATCGTGAAACAGTGCATGGATTCAACAACAAAGAGCAGCAAAGAATTATCCCACAGTCATGTGATTAGAGGAATACATGCCACACAATCTGTTTGTTGGCCAAAATCAGATAAACCAAGACAATGCGGCACTAGAGGAAGATCTGGGCTGTATTTTTTTGACAGGCAAGACATTTTTAACTAATTTCTGAAAATGTTAGACTAATTAATTGAATCATCATTGAGAAAGTAATCAGCATAAATTACATGATCATGAAAATAATCAGTGGTTGTGACAAAGCAAATTTAAGTGTCTTTGGTTTTAACCTCTAATTTGGGGATGTCACCTTGGACCGGGCATTTTAGACTTTGTCATGTCATATTATATAAAAAGCAGTTATCACGTAGTTAGAAAAATAATCTCCATCAAGCCGTACTAATTATAACCATTAGTTAGAGTCCTGTAGTGAGGTAAACAGTCTGACAGGAGCATATGTTTTCACCAGGACTGTCTCATTACTCAAACTGCAAGTCTGTAGAAAAGTTTTGGTCAGTCATGTTATCCACTGATAATGGATAATGATGTTTGATCATTGGTTGATTAAGGATCCTCCCTGATGATAAAATAACCCTGCACTGAAATGTTAAAAATATCAGTTATGGCTTGAAGAAATGCATTTTGGTCAAATCTCCACTTTCTATAGAATCAGTTTGTATTGATGCAAGCATGCATCTCTGTGTCAGCTTGCCTTGCTTTCTGACTAATTAACTTCAAAATCTTTCAACATCCTGTTCCTGCACTAACACACACTGGCTGATACACACCCTCACATGTGTGTTGATCCCCTCCCAGCTTCAGTCCTCTGGGACAGTTGCATTTATAGGAGTCGAGCAGCGAGGTGCAGCCGTCACTGCAGCCTCCATTGTTGACATGGCAGCCTGCCATCTCTGCACAAGACCACACAGTGAAAAGGAAAAGATGAAGCCCACCCTGTGGTTCCACGGTTTTATTGAATCTTCACAACATTGACTGGATTGTCATATAAACATCAGAACACGGGTGTACCTCTGCAGTTGTGTCCATCCTTGTCCATCACACGGCCCCGGCCACACTCACAGCGCCTGGAGCCCTTGGTGTTCACACACACCTCTGCACAGCCGCCATTGTTCTTCTCACATTCATTCACATCTAAATATAGGACACACACCACACCTGGGTCAGATATTATAATCATATCAGTCTTGTTTTAATCGACTCCGCACCGTGAGATGGGTGGAGTTTATCACCCCAAGGCAGTTCTCTCAGAGCTCCAGAGAGGATGATGATAAATCCACTTTAAAGGACTTTGAAACTGCATTTTTAACACTGAGAGGACTGGTAAAGAAATAATGAGAGCTGGAATAAAAGGAGAGACAAAAGGGAGAGTGTGGGGAGAGAGAGTGAGCAAGGATGAAGAAGTCATTTATGAGACAGGGAACACCAGACTTGGTTGATGGCTGAATAATGAGATAATGGCACTTCTCAGGCTGTCTAGGTTCCTGAGGTTCCCACAGTATGCCTTGTCACCCATCATTAGGTGTACCCTCCAGTGTACCACACACACCCACACACACACACACACACACGCACACAAACTTTCACCTTGAGGGGAGTCGTCAAATACAAAAGCCTTCAATCTCTCTGTCACTAGCTGCTTCCTTGATCAGGCTTTGCACTCATCCTTCCTATTTTGTGATCCATCTTATCACTGAGAGTATGTAAACACATCCTGTTTACGGTTCAGGAGAAAGTCACAAAGACTGGAATGGTTGAAAAAGCAGTCGGTAGGCTGCGGTAGATCTACAGTACACTAGAGCTGTGTTTGTGTTTTGTGGTGATTGTGAAGTGTCGTATTTGATTAAAATATATACATATTTTTATTTTATATTATTTCTGAGCAATGTTGTGATTAAGTGTGTGTAAAAAAAATTGCTAGCAAGCCAGCAGAGAAGTTGAAAAGCTGGCAACAATTTGACAACTTTTTGAAACAGTTACCTGAAAGTAATGAATAAATGATTGATATAGCTAAACATAATTGTTCAATAGTAGAAATAACTGATGTAACACATAAATGGTTCAAATGGTGAGCAGAAGTAACAGATAAACCTTTGACAGTTAGCTTCAAGTAGTAGTTAGCCAAAAGTAATGGATAGATGTAAATGGGTAAAGAGAGAGTTACATTGAACTAGACTAAACAGTCTAAAGAGATTGTTGAAAGTATCAGCAGTTGAAATTATACCAAAAGTAATGGATAAACAGTTAAAATAGTAAAGTAAAAGTAAGGGGTAAGTGGTCGAAGAGGCACAAATGTTGCCAGGTTAAAATGTCAAGACAATGGACCATACTCACGTGGCAGCCATTTTCTTGTGACTTTTTTTTTTTTTTTTGACAACTTTACAGTTTGGTTACATCAAGTTTGTTACATTTCCAGGATTAAATAAATGTGTGCAAGATGTATGTTGATATTTAGAATTAATTTAGGTATTTCCTACTGTATTGTGGAACTATATCAAACTGTACTGTTAATTAGAAAGCGGTTCAATGCTAACGTTACCGTTAGCTGTTGTTTGACAGAAGCTAATGGGTTCTCAAAGATGTTTTTACCTTGAAACATAGGCAAAAAAAACCCTCCAGATTCTACTTTCATCAATCAGGAAAGGTTGGATTGATTGGATTGGAATGTGTCAGTTTTTTTAACCGCTCAGAGCAGGATGTCAAAGCAAAATGGCCACTGTGTGAGTATGTTCTATGGTTGGGCCAAATGGAGATGGAGATGCAGCTGAAAGCTCCAGAAAAGGTATGCTGAAAACTACATGATAAACTGCATTTCACTTTACTCTACAACAGTAACATTAAATGTAATCAAATGTAAGTGGATCTTCAGTCAAAATCCTTTTTTATCAAACTATTGTTTGGGTTAAACACTTAGGCTTACCCTCCTCATTATGACTGAATGCAGACAAAAACTTACATCACACAAATGTAATTTTGAAATGGAAATCTAATGATGAATCACTTGATCCTATTATCATATTCTGAAGATCCCATTAAGTCAACCAAAATGTATATTTGAGTAGCCTAAAGACAGCTTATAATTACAGAATTAAGAATGTCAAAACAATGAGTGAACATACTGCAAATCCAGGCTGACTGACTCTCATATTCTCTTCTTAATCACTCTCTTGCTCAACTTATCTGTCTCCCTCTCTTCCTCCCTCTCTGCCTGTCTCACCCAGGCATGTTTGTCCGTCTGGTCCCAGGACAGTTCCAGGTGCACAGCGACAGTCAGACTCAGGACACAGGGCACCTGTGCAGTCCACCTCATCACAGATATCATAGAAATCTGCAACACACACACGCAAACATATGAACACAACAATAGAGAGAAGAAGAGACAGAGAAGGAAGTGATAGGACAAACAGATTGACTTTACAGTCAAGCTCACTCACGGCCACAGTAAACATGGAAGCAGACTGAGGGTCGGGGCAGGCGGTATACAAAGTATCCTCCTCCACAGGCCTTCACATCCACACTGGCGCTCCACTGACAGCAGTTGTCGCTGAAGCTGGCACAGACAGGAAGGGTGACGATGCCGTCGTGGGGCTGAGGGTGGCTGCCGTTGAGCCAGATGGGAGCGTGGGTGCCACAGTGATTCTCAGGGATGCAGAAGGTGGGCATGGCATCTCCAGCCATGCCAGTGAAGCGGTACCATTCTCCAGACACGTGGCTGTCACACAGGGGCACGCCAGATGTCCGGTTGACGTGGAAGTCTGTGTTCCTCCACGGTTCATTCAGGCTGATGTAGGCAGAGCAGGGGTCCAGGGCTGAGGCACAGATGAACAAGAAGATGAGCCAGAGAAGGCGTCTGTATAGATGTATAGAGTCTACAAAGGGCAACATTGCTCCGGTTATCTCAGAACTAGTCGTTACTTTTCAGTTTACAACTTTAGGCCACATTCAAAATATATGATTTAAAGGATAAGTTCACCTAAAAATGAAAATTCAACCATTAACTACACACCCAATGCATTTCTGGAGCTTAAAGTGGCAAAACAGAGCTGCTGTATGAAGTAGATGGTGACTTGGGGCCTGGGCTGGCTATTTTACTTGTAATACTGTAAGCATATGCTGCAATGAATAGAAGACTTTTTCTTCTATAGGAGTATCATACTGTGGTATTGCTATTTTTACTGATCAGATCTCCCCATAATACTCCATCATTATGAAAAGGTCAGTTCACCCAATTATGAAAAGAAACTTCATCTTCTCACTTTATTCCTGCACGGCCACGCAGATCACTCCGGGGTTTTGAAATCTGTGCCTCCACATCGGTATAACAGAGGTTTCTGGTGCTCTCAGAGATTAAAAATAACATTGAAAAAGTAAATTAAAATCCCCACAATGACACACTAAATTGGGGCTTGAAAAGTAGACGTTTCAAGACCACATATCTGCATGGTGGGGAAGTGTCCCTTCAGCATTGCTGTTAATTCAAGGTGATGACATGGCTTTGGCTTTTAGATTAGGTGTTTCATGTTATATTTTGTGCTCTTATACTCATGTCTCATGATCTGTTGTACACTTCCTGTTTTTGTGTTTTTTCCAACCGGTTTCGACTCCCCTAATTAGTTTATTCCATCCCTTATTAGTCTTCCCTCTCTCGTGGATTTAAGACTTTTCATCACCCTTTGTCACTTTCTCTGTGTTTTTTTACATCTGTCCCCAAACCTGTTTACACTCCTTTTGATTTTGGTCTTGCTTTTAGTTGGCTGCTTTGTCATCGTCTGCCTTTTTTAAAACATTTTTTTGATAAAGCTTGTTTTTGTTACTCCCACCTGCCTGCTTGGAGTTTTGCACTTTTCTTAACACAATTAGTTACATCACGAAAGGCTCTAACCCCTTCCACGTACTGTACATCTACACTGGCCACTTGAGTAAACTTGTTACAATGAGGCAAACCTTTTGACAAGATGAACTGCAAAACAGAGTCGATTTCAATTGAGCTAAAAGCCAACAAGCCATCCACCAGGAACCCTTTATCCGACAAGTTCTGTCAGCGGTGACTCTTTTCACTACAGCCAGCTCTGCAGAATCAGGAGAACAACTGAACGGGCGGAGTAAACAAAGTGCAGCAAAACAATCAATAGTCTCTCCCTCACGTCATGCCCTCTCAACGGTGTAATTAAGAGGTAAATGTAAAACAAAAGGAAAAGAAGAAGACGTGAGGGATGGCGGGGTTGGTCAAAGCTGGCACCGGTGTTAATCACTGACAATCAGCTGGGATGAAGACACAGCAGGAGGCCGATCAAACCGACAGTAAAGCATCTTCAATGACAGGCCGGAGCCAGGACGCATGACAGCTGACAGCGACCACCATAACACTTTACTGGGGCAGTAACCACCAATATAGCCAAACTCCAAGGCTTTCCATTTAGTTGGATTGCTCGACATAAAAATCTCCACTTTTATGCTTTCCCGGATCATGAACGAAAAGTGATTTCTGCGTGACGCACAAGGTCACATCTGCTCTCACAAGTAAACACATGAACATGTAGGCCTACTCCAAAGAGAAATTAACTGACTGCACTCTGGTTCCCCGAAGCTATGAGAAAATACTAGTGTGGACTTGTATCTTAATCATAAATGATGTCACCACGCACATAATTTCCCCCCTTCAGCCACTAGTCCATCTTGTCACTACCTGCTGCTCCAATAACAGCATAAGGATCAGTCCACAGCCCGGATACACTGACAGCATAAATGACCAGTTTTGGACACGTACGACTGACCAGCTGTGTTCCAGCAGAGAAGGGGCAAAGGACATCGCTGACTCATGTGGGTGTATGGTAATGGGAGCCTTAAATCTTACAGATGGGGCTTGAATAACTTAATATGGCCATTAAGGGAATGGGGAGCCGCGCCTGACCAGTCAGACTCCAGCCACTTCATCTGGACCGATGAAGATGAGAAGGCACAGTAAACGGTGTCCAACCTCATGGTTCTTTCATATTATGTAGTTTATGTTAAAAGATAAAGCTGGCCATAGTCCATATTTGCTCAAGGTGTAGTGATCATCTGGGGGGAAGACCTATTTAAAACACATCCATGAGCCACATTGTTTCGCTGGATGACAAGTTCCGTCATTTGAAAAGAAACACAATTTGTATTATTGTAAAGAAATCACACATACAACAACCTGCTGCTGAAAAAACACAATATAGCCACAAATGTGTGTTAATTCACCACTTAAAATAGTCCCAAAGAAATGCACCAGTTACCCTGGTTTGAGGAACATGTGCTGAAAGTTACAGTGCCCAGCTGTTTTGGGAAATTACTTCGCCTTAAAGAAAGAAAGAAAGAAAGAAAGAAAGAAAGAAAGAAAGAAAGAAAGAAAATTTGTGACTTGTTTTTAAGATTTACATCTTCAGTAGAAATATATAT
>OMLP01012671.1:0-16594 GCA_900302685.1 Spondyliosoma cantharus
GCCACCATAAAATAGTCCAAGATAGATGATGATTTTCTGCCCCAGAGTTCACTTCAGGGTCAATGCTCAGAAAACGTTACGCACACTCTAACTCACACAGCTCAAAGTGACAAAAACCTCACAGCAAATTTATGCTGCGCAGACATCAAATTCTGCTGCCCCTCTCTAAGTGCCTTACAGCCAGTAACTGCTCTGATCCTATTACTATATTAACCTGACAATAAGATGTGTGCGAAGCCCACAAAGAGGGGACTACTTACGTTATGGGTGAGCGGTTTGCAATTCACATAGTGTATTTAAATGCTGCTGTGTAGGCAAGAAGAACACACTGTTATTGAGTGGGGTCAGGAGTTATGAGGTAAGGGTGAGGGCAGGCTCAAAGAAATCCCCTTAATGTATTTTCAGCCTATTTGTGAATTCAGACAAGACAAGAAAATGGCCTATCGTATTGCAGCAAATGTCAATGCCAACATACACATGTTGGCATTGACTGTCAAAAAATATTTTACAATATTTGGTTTACACTTGCAAATGATATTTATTTTTTATTATTTATTATTATTATTTTTTAAATTCTGTGCTCTTCAATCCTGCCCCAACACACCTGATTCAAACAAATGGGTCATTTCAGAGGAGCATGATGACGAACTGATCTTTTAAATCAGGTGTGCTGGAACAGGGAAACATCTGAAACATGCAGGGCAGGGAAACAGGAACAGGATTGAAGAACACAGAAAACATATTTTGTCAGGGAAAGTTGCACACAAGGGAATACACATTGATTAAAGCAGAGGCTTGAAGCTTTACATATGTACTCCTTACCTGCAGTAACAGGAAATGTTTGCTTTAACTCTGCAAAACTCTTCGGATAAATACTGTATGTCTGTGGGGCTTTGACAGAGTCACAGGCCATTCTTATACAACTATAGCAAAGTGTATAAAAGTCTAGTTCAGATATTTGTCGTCATTTGGCAGACAGCCCTTTAACATCATAACTGTGAGGTCACACCTCAATCATTTTGATGAATAGCTCTGCCATTTGCCCATGTGCTTCCAGTCAGACTGGCCAGTGGAGGCTCATTAGTCAGCTAGTGAGGCTAGTGATAGAGGTCGTTGCCGCACAGTGGATGTCAGTGGGGGTCTGTGAACCTGCAGCTACAGCCAACTGATGGGTCAGCCTCTAAAACTGTGGGCTGCTACGGAGGAGACAGCCGCCTTAATCAACTGCAAAGTTCACAGCAGCACACAGCATCCAATTAACTGGCAGATAAATCACACAGTTGACCACAGAGTGTCTGAGTTTCAGCTGCATGTGTGCATGATTGTTTGATTCCAAGCGTGTCTGTGATGATTCTGGTTACTGCAGGTCTTTTTTCTCATAGCTGTACTGTATATATCTCTACTTGAGTTGACAAAGCAACAATTTGCTAAATAGAATTAAAAAAACGTGCTTGTGGACACGTGGTGAGTGAAAAGGTTGTTTTGTTTTCAAGAAGCATTCATCCCTTAGGGACTTCTTATGCTTTTTCATTAATGTTGGTTATTTATAGGTTCTTGTGCATGCAAGTTCTTCAAAGCTAAAAAGTCAAATGCTGCGCCATCAGGAGCTCCTCTCTCCAACAGAAAATACTGTTTCTGAAGTGCCTGAAAAATAGTATTCCTGCCTTCAATTCCATGACTTCTTGACATCACACAATGCCACCATGTTGGACATTTGCATAATGTATGCCTATATTCAAAGTAGAAGCAAAGTTAACTGGAAGCTGTATCTGTTCTTCAAATGCCCAGCAGATTGGGGCAGTATTAGGCCAGAGTTCCCAGTCCCTGCCTTTTACCAACAACCTCATTCTCTCACCTTGCCTATTTGTTTATGTTACTGCTTTACTTCCTCTTCAGGTCATCCCTTTACTTTGTTTACAAGCATCTCAAACTCACGGACTGCAATTCATTCATCTCAGTCTCTTCAATAAAATATTTTGTTTTACTTCTGGAAACAATCTTTTCCACTTCCAAGAGTCAGGATCTGACAAATTGTGGGTTCATCCTGGTTAATTTACACAGGTTATCTGATATGTTTGAGAATGTCATGCTATGACAGTTAGGTTGTGTCTGGTGTGCACTTGGCCAGGTTCAGTATTCTTTTGTCTGGTCGGTGTTTAGAGTTAAGGAGGAGCATCATATTTTGAAACTAGGTTGGTGTAGGTTGGTAAGTTTTGTGGTAATCTGAAAAAGGAAAGTGTTTGCACAATGTTAGGCATTTCCCCTTTTGGTTGCAATCTTCTTATTTTTTTGTGGCGATTGTCAGTCGTTGTCAGACAATTGTCTTGACTGCCCTCAGATCGTTTTTTTTAAATTTGCTGGTTTATAGTGTATAAAAACTAGACTAGGGGTGGCTGGGCAGTTACCTTGTAAACTCCTTGGGGGCTAGTTTAGTCGCAACTGCTTATGTTTGGCATCTGCTGGGTTCATTCTCTGCCTCATTTCTTATGTGGCACACCTGGGCCCATGTTCCAAATCTATAAAGCCCTACCTGTTATTAAGTTTCTCTCTCATTCCCTGTCGGCACCAGTTTGGTTATGTGGCAGCTTTAGTTCAGCATTTCCCATATACAGGCTCTACTCGTGCATTGGGTAAAATGCAAGGAAACAAAACTTTAAAGGTTGTCACCAGCTGCCGCTGTTACAGTGTTTCACATGGGCTCATTACGGTATGTATGTCTGTATCTTAGCATCAGAAATTCATCTACTCTTAAGGTTATTTAAAATATGTTGACTATACTATTAATATTATTTGTATACATTTTGTTGAAGTTAAATGATAAAAACTATTAAAGACAAATCAGAAAGCCATTTGAAGGCAAGTGATTAATGAACAATCCTTTCATGTCAGTGACTGCAGATCAGGTGTTAGGAGTTGATCTGAAATTGGTGGTGAGTCCAACCAAACAAGACTTCTACATCCACTGGATTGAAGTTCCCTGAACTGAGGAGCCCAGAGTCAAGGACTGAGCATCATAAACATTATAAACTGCATAAGGCTAAACGTTTGTTTGACTAGTTTATAATTGAACATGCCCGTTCCTCATCAGTTCTTCCCGTTACTATGTTTTGTTTATTGTTCCACTGAGAGCTTTAAGCAATTCTGTTTTTTATATGGTCAAATGGTCATCAGCTAAAATAAAAGCCACTAGTTCCCAAACTCAAACCACTATAGAATATCACTTGTTTGAAATACAACGGTAATTGGTTTATAATAAAAAGTTAATTTTAACTAATGAGTAATAACTCATCCTTTGCCCTAAAAGCTTTTACTTCACCTCCTCTTGAGACCAGACTGGAAATAACCCTAATGGCTTTTTGTGCTTTTTATGCTCTGCTCTTTTAAAGATTTGGCTGTCTAAGCAGAGTTGCAATTTTAAAAGTAAACAAAAAAATAAATCAAACAATCAAACTAGTCAATTTGGATAAGAAGCGAGAGCTGATGGAAATTATGGTGAAGATTTTGCATGCAAATCACATGTTGATATCTCATTGAAAATCATTTAAATGTTTGTCACCAGGCACAATGGAGCCAATTTAAAAAACACTCAAATTTTACAGCATCTAATGGAAAATGTGAAAATGAAGTTAGTCACCGTTAATTTGTGCAATCATGTATAAGTTGCCATTGTCAATTGACGGGTAAACGGAAGTATAACGTTAGATTTACAACTAATATTATTTACAACAAATAACTAGTAAGCTTATCATTAGAACTGTCAGTTCATAGTTGAATAGTCACTGAATAAACAACTAAGTAGGCTACAAGTGGCAACTTGTGAGTGACTTTGGGGTGAACAATGACAAAGCAGTCTGTTATACACAATCCCATTCAAAAAAAATCCCTGTGCAAAAAGCCCATTCAATAACCAGCCCAGCAAGTGCTTTAAAGTGCACAAGGCATCCTAATGAGCATAAACAACAGCATGACACCAGCCGCACAGATGAGTCAGCGTGTTTTTATACACTAATGGCTGTATATTGTTTTCTGTGCCTCACTGTGTGACTAAACATGCACCAGATTGTCTTGTAGCAGCTGTAATCCTAAAACAATTTTAGCAGCGTCTAGTCTATGTATCTGAAGTATTAGGCAGCTATTCAGCTGAAAGGTACAAAGATAATCAAGAAGATTTGTAAACTGAGGGATGACTTGAACACTGCAACTGGCCGAGCACATTCGATTAGACTTTCAGGATACTGGAGGGAAGCAGTCTGTTGGGCTTAGTCAATATTGTGGAACGCTTAAAAAACACAGTTAAATCTTTTGCATTTCACCACATTCACCAAGACCTCAGCAGACTTCTCCCTTCATCATTCCCCAGTTTATAACAGTCAATGGCTGCTGTCCTTTAACTCCCTCACTCCCGCCCTGCTTGCCACAAATCATGTGATCCCTTTCCATTGTCTAATAAAATCCAATTATCATCGCCTGGTCTATAGCAGCTAGCTCTGGCCTCGGAGGTGACACAGTGCTCACATAATTTTATGGATTACTGCTAGTTCCGCGGTCATTTAATCACCTTGTACAAAAAATCTATCCATTTGTCATTCAGTTGTAGATCCCCGCTACTCCCCACGGGTTTGCCCTCTATTAACCACTGTTGGTGGCCGAAGACTTCCCCTGACCTTCGTGGAACTTCCCAGACAAATACATGAGGATGAAGATGTGCATCTGTTGAGGAGTGTAAATCTTATGATATTGGATGCAATAAACAAAAGAGGTGTATAAAGCTCTTTTCGAGAGCCACTTTTGCAGATATATAAGCAAATTCATCAAGCGCAATCACTTTATCACTCGTCAAATGACTTCTGCGCACAGCATGCAATTTCTGCCACTCAGTCTCTTAATCAACACAAAACAAAGCCAAATAGTGTGGGATCATGGGAGTTGTTGTCTTCGTCATTAATGAACTACCCTTACCATTGAAAATTAATCGTGCTAATCAGATCTAGAACATTGGAAACGTTTAGGATAATGTGGACGTTTGCAGAAATGTTACATGTTATACTTTTTAATACACAAGAACTGGTGGGTGGGGTATTTTTTAAGCATACTTGACTTTTATTTAAACTGTCAGTGCTGCTGAAATGAATCATTCCCTTCTCACTAGGCAGTTATGCAAAATGTTCAGCCTCAGCAAAAGATTGAGAAGCATTTGGCTTATGCTTGGCAGTTTTTTCTCCACCCTGATTAAAAGCTAAAGCTCTGTTTTAATACATGACACTGACATAAGTCACTGTCTCTATGGACAAATGAACTGTTTCCTCTATGGCAGGTGAGAAGGCTTTTAGCTGCCCTGCGCTGACTATGTTTTCCTTTCAAATCTAGGCTGTAGCTTTCAAATGGAGGAACAGGCTTTGTCCAGTCAAGTGGAAAATCACTTTCCCCTTGTCACTACCCTACTCTGTAAAAAACCTGGGCCTGTTTTCTGGAGGGAGACTATGGCGGCGAACAACAGCACTGTAATTTGAGATAGCAGGGAGAAGCACCAGAGAAGAAGCCTGTTATTGCAGTGAGACTTCAGAGGGGAGGAAGAGAATTAGAGAATTTCCACAATGTTTATACCAAACAACCCATAAATTGTGGAAAATGTCTTTGTTGCTACATAAAAAATGGGCTTGCCGTGACTCTGTGTTCTATTTTGCAGACAATCAAAAGCTTGTTATCGCGTATTAGGTGCATTTTTAGTATCCTGTGACAAACACTCACTTCTCGCCACCTGCGGAATTTGTTACGGTCTCCAGAGCCATCAAGGTTAATTGGAATCAGGCGTTAAAAGACGTTCAATATTCTAAAAGTGACAACAAATTATGTTAATGGTGGTTTGAAGTCCTTGTTATCAAGGTGGAATCAATCATGCCAGCGTCCCTCGAGGTCAGCAGCCATACATAGCAATTAGCAATTTGTGTGTGTGTGTGTGTGTGTGTGTGTGTGTGTGTGTGTGTGTGTGTGTGTGTCTGTAGGGGGGGTGGGGGCTTCTGTCTGTTAAATGTCAGACAGAAGCTTATCCTCTCAACAGAAAGAAGATAGAGGATCTACTTGAAATCTTGCCAACTTCATAATCAAGTTCACATTCATCAGAGGCCAAAATTACTAAATGAATAAACACTACAGAATGATGTCTGATTCCAAATGCTGCCTTTTTCCTTCCCTACAAACTATAAGGAATATTGATTGACTGTAAATGAAAGCCGGCTAAGATAATGAGCTGGACATGGCTGTCGATGTCCCACTGAAGCCTGACATAGGATTTACTCCATTAAAATTAACAAGGTCTAAACCGGAACATTTTTTTTTTTCTTGCAGTCTGACAGAAGCAAACCTGATAGCCGTTTTCTCTGTGGCATCTGGTTCATCTGCTGCAGGAAGATCGTCTGCCAGAATCTCTTCAGGACTTCGAGGGTCATTCAGGAGGGGCTTCTGCTCTTTCCCTTTGATCCCCATCCCTGCCGTGATGGCGTTCCACAAAGCACTCTGGGACTTCGAGCCTGCAATATATAAAATAAAAAAACAAAAAGAGAACATTTTTATGGTGTAATATTCATTTGGCATTGAGAATCAAGTTTTCATTTGTTTAACAGGTGGTACTTTGTATGCTTTTTTTTTTTTACATTTTTATCCACTGGAAGAACTGCACTTGGCTGTCAGGGACTCAGTAAAAGGAAGTTAGAGGATTGAACACCTTTGTAATGCTGCCCCCATGTGGGTGTCTGCTGTCAATGCTATTTTAGCTTTCAAAATAACACAGTCGAAAAACTACTACAACATTCAACTTTTCTTTAAAGGAACCATTGTAGCTCTCCACATTTTAATAAACTAAGCAATCACAGATTTAAGTTGGTTATGTAAAGTACCCAGTATGTGTCACATGTTTGTATTATATTTTTGAGACAATAGAGAGCACGGCCTGGAATATACTGAGAAGATAACAATTGATCAATTAACCACTTTTTCATTTTGAAAAGTTGGTCAAGTGATAACATCTCGTGTCAGCAGGGTGTGTGGGTGGATCATGGTTATTACCAGGGAAGTGAATCCTGATAAATCTTTTTTCCAACTTCGATAAAGAACCGAAATACCTTCCCCCTCCATTTTAATCAACTGGTCAGAATTCTTAGCTAATATCTCATTAACTCAGGGTTAAATTATCCTTTAATACATTGATCCTAAAGCTGGGGTCGGTAAATAGGAAAAACCGTCAAGCCAAGGCTAGATTTTGAAAGTATGCAGCCGATAAACCCTGCCCCCTGCACCTCAGCCTCTCTCCAAAGCCACTCCCCCCCAAACCATGAACTTGCACAGTCCAGCAACTGCCGAATACCGCCAACGGTCCTCACGAGCGGTAAGAGTGCATCAGTGCATCATTTTTAACACAACTGTAACTACAAGTAGCTACCTCATGTCACACCTAATATTCTCATATTGAACATAAACAACAAGCACAGCCATTGCTAGCACGGACAGCTGTCAGGCTAGCTTTGATAGAATTCAGAAATTCAGAAAAGCCAGCAGCTGGCTATGGTAACATCAGAAAGGGCGAAGCTAAAACAACAACATTAGTAGTGGGCCTGCTACATGTTTTTTTTGTTACCCTCAGTGATTCACAGACAAACGTGAACACTGTATTGGACATAAAATGACACAATGTTTTGCATAGAGCTTCCACAAAGAGAGCATCGTTGACTCTGACGACGAAGACACGCCAGAACGAAGTGGAGGCAGAGGCTGTGGACGTGGGAGTGTGACAGGTCAAGGAGCAGATGTTCTCAGAAAAGATGTACCTAAACTAGAACATTTCTGGTGCTTTTATTCCTGATAAACACCACCTACAACTATTTGTATTTGTACAGGCATGTAACAACTTGGACACACAAGTGCCCTAATCAGAATAACATTTCTTTTCTAGTTTTTCACAATTTTAATTTGTGTTTTGGTGCAAAACAACAAACAAAGTAAATAGAAACATATAAAGAAAGATAAAGGGCTGGTACTTTAAGTCAAAAGCATGAATAGATAGAATGAAAAAACATGTCATATAAACTGGGAGTTTTGTCCAGGAGTGACTAAAGTAGTCACCCTTGAAAGTGTACATATGTTCACAGTATGCTGAGGACAGTCGAGCTCTGTTCCATAAAAACATCTAATCATGTTGCTCATCTATTGCTTTAAAAGCCAGAATTTGAGGACTACGTTTGGAGCAATCACATCAAATGCTGGAACCATTCCTTGTTTTGAATCATCTCTGTTTGAATAAAGTCTTGAAAATAATAACCAACCCATCGCTGTTCTTACACTTTACGTGATGCACTAATAATAACTGAATTAGGTAATACTTTTGTTTATTGAATTTTTTGGAACACATGTAAACAAATAACACTACAAAAATAGTATACTTTTTTATCATTTAGACAATATACAGTACAATTAGCATAAACAATCATATATAGGAAGGACGTTCAGAAGTTATAAACACAGGTCAGTGTTGGCTAACAGGTTAGGCTGCTGATGTCAATAAGACAAAAGGATAAAAAAAAGGATTCATTTACTGAAATGGTCTAAAATAAAATTTAAACTGTCCTGTGTTTTGTTTTTGTTTTTTTTAACTTTTTTTTAAATCCAGTCTGCCGCTATGTGTTTTATTTATTATCAAATGAGGCTACTTTTTATTTTGTACATTTTCACAAACACTGAGGTATAAGTAGGTCTGCATATATAGTTCTGTATTGCTACTCTATTTTTTGATTTATTTTTTATTGTAGGCAACTTCTTTTATTTCATAAATGCACCAAAACATGGCATCATTGAAATGGAAATGCGAAGTTCAAGTACCTTTTACTGTAAGCATAAGTAGCCCACTGCAGAGTTGCCACATCATGTAAAAATATAAATTAATGTTCATTTTGGCTTATCAAGAAACTTGATAGGCTAAGTTTGACTTTCTAGGGTGCCTTACCTTCATGATAAGTCATAAATATGTTTTGCTGCTCCAGACAGATTTTTGTGGTGAGGGACTTGGGGGGCAAAATGGCTCTTTTGATAGTGAAGTTTGCTGACACCTGCCCTAACTTCTGGTGAGGAGTCAACCTCTCCCTTCTGATATTCATCTTTATACCTTGAGAAGAGTGAGATCTGGGCTTTCCTATGAACCATGGTTGACGGTTGATACAGGTGTTTGTATCACACGTTGATATGAGCATCTCACGCTTTGCCACAGCTGACTGACCTCAAGCTGAGTTCGGGCTGGATGTCAACATACTCTGCAGATTGTTTGACGAGCAGGCTGTATGACAGTGTACACGGTTTTCACATTGACTTGACTTCAGCTTAATAACGATGTATGTGGCTGGGAACGATGGCTTTAAGTAACCATTTGAACGCAGTGTGGAATGAAAAAAATACTCGATGGTAACAAGTGTCACAAGTTAATCTGGACGCTGTGCACTCAGCGCCACAGCTAACAGCAGTCTCCACGCTGCTCTCGAGCCGCTCGGCATGAACAAATGCCTCAGACTGTTCCACTCAAAAGTTGTTTGTGAGTACAGACATTCACGATAAAGATATAAGACCGACACCATGCACTTTTGTACGATTTATTGACAGTTGCGTTTTTTTAGACAGGCATCGACACAGTCACCTACACTGTCACTGTGCTCTGTAGCGCTTGTCGAACAGTGGTTCACAGGTCGCAGACCCCAGCATCTCTGTATGGAATAGTAGTGTTCAAGCCACGTCAAAATGAATATACATATACATGACTTGGATCGATACGCAGAGTGATCGGAATGTTTTTCATGGTTAACGGACATGACCGAAGACCCCTCTCCATGCGGGATTCTCAAACCACACCTCCAGCACATCTGGGACCCTCGGCAGTTAAAATGAACACCAGTTAAACTGTCATATCGGTCAAGCGCAATTAGTGATGGGCGGAGTCAGCGAATGGTGGGCAGGTAAAGGACAGACTGAATATCTTCGGGCCACTAAAAATTGATTGGATGAAGTTATTACAGCCCTGTCACTGCCACTGACCATGGATTTTTTTCTTTTTTTCCCAAAGTGTTTTATATTTTGATTGCTGTTTGGATGTTAAGAGATTTTAAACAAATATAATTAAAAAAATGCTTCTGAACAGAATTACCAGCCCCAGCTTTAATTGTGAAATGAATTTAAAGGAATTAATTTATTAAATTGACTTATAATGGAAGGATGCCTAACACAGAGTGAACATAATATAACTTACGTGCAAAACTGGCTTGTGGTCTGGTGGAGCTTTCCGCATCTTCATTTGCCACTGGAAAAAGACATGATATGTACAGTTATCAATGACTTTATATTCATGTGTAAATGTTGTTTTGTAACACACACTCGCTCTGTGTTGACTACTTCAGTTTCCGATATCTATTACTAACTGTTAATAACAACACACAACCCAATGTGTATTAACCTTCAGATCATGAACATTGAGGTATGAGAATTATCACACAAACATACTTTATATCCTACATGTTGCACTATTAATTTTAATTAGACTTTGCACATCCTGTTCATGATAATTACAAGAAATTAGGATAAACATAAAAATAATAAAAGATACACAGTTAAAAATATATAAGTTGTTTGTTTTAAGTTTTCTCAAATCTAAATCTTTCTACTATTAAAAGACTAATTAAAAGGGACGAGATAGCAAAACTCTATGCAAACCAGCAAAACAACCGGGTGACAATTTCCTACAATTTAGCAAAACTCTTTAACAGAACAACAACAAAAAACAAAAACAATAAGATACACCTTGGCAAAAGGACATCAGGGACAATGTGGCAGGTGCCAAATCCCCCTTAGCTCCCTACTCTATATGTGCCTGTTTCTATGTCTACATTTTTTAATGTATTTTATTTTACTGAAATTAAACAAAAGAGATTGTGAAGAAAAAAGCCAATGTGCAATACAGACAGAATCAGGAAGGTCATTTACAATGGCGTTAAACCCTTGAACTACCTTCAAGTGTGATTTAAGTGATGGTGAAAGTACTGTAATTGCTGCTGTCACTTCAGAGACTTCTGCCCTGCTGGAATCCCTGTCCACTAAACACTGCACACAGTATAGAGTTCACACAGAATAAAATATATTCGCATCCACTGTCGGAGCAATGCCAAGGGTAAAACTGCATTACTTTAAATACATTTAACAGAACACAGGTACAGCAATAAAATAGCAACTGAGTGATATAATGTGGAAAAGGGCATCTCAAAATGAACAACTTGTTGAACCTCACACTTAATCTGGTCAATACACAGCATCAGAAGATTTTACAGGTTTGTCAGAAATAGAAGGCAGATGCACCTACTGTACACCCACACTACGCACCCCTGAGCAACAACTGTGCTTTCTCTTTTACCACACTGGTGACCAGTGTTTGGGTTACACGTTACAAAAACAACGCGTTACAGTAATTTATTTCTTTTAGCAGTAACGGAGTAATATAACCTGTTACTAATAATATGCTATAATATATTACTACAGTTTTGTCATGTAGCACGTTATGTCTGAAGTGAAGCATTTCTTAATGTTTCTTTTAAGAATCAATACACACCAACATGACCATATTAATAAAGGCTCTGTGTGTGATTAATATACCCAAGCCAATAAGTTCTTTGTCTCTGTGTGACTGAAATGAGCCCTATTTCGCTGGCCTCATGATGAAACCTAATCCTCCGAGCGCACTTGTCCATGCATTCCTTGTTCTGTGGATTAAAATGAAAGGGCATAGAAAAATATATTTTTGTCTTGTAAAAATTAAAAATATTAATTCCTATCTCATAATATATCAGACTTTGTTACAAAGTACATTCCTCTATTTAAAGAGATCTCGGCCATTTCATTGTTCTATAGAGGTTATTTGGGTATTTTGTTGACTAAAGTACCTAAAAAGTAACTAGAAAGTAGTGTAATAATATTTGTTTTACTCTATGCAGACAATGATATTGTATTGTAATATATTACTTTAAAATAAAGGTAACTAGTAATATGTATATATGCATTTTAAAATTAACAGAACGTACATTTCGTCTGGAGTGACATGGTCAGAAATGAACAGCACAGATGAATATTAAGTATTGTACAAGACCAGGTGCCTGAACAGGTGCATGCTTTTACTGCTGCTGTAAATGTTTGTGATTACACTCCACATTTCACAGTGTCAAACACGTTAACTGCAATGTTCCTATTGGCCACTAGATTCTGGCTCCATAAAACTCAGACAGTAAATGTGAAGACTGAAAGTTCATACATCAATAAATGTTTTCCACTCACAGAAACTCTGACAATGTTATGGTGGTTATCTAAAAAAACAGCCTTTCACAAAGAGCAAGGTTAAAACTGAAAGGGGAGTGTATTTTGAAGTATCTGCCTTAATTGCTCAGACTTTCAGGAATCAACCAGAGCTCAATGTCAATTGTATTAACCTTTTTCACTAAATTCAAAGATGATCTATTAATCCAAGCAGTCATCATATTTGCCTGATAGTGCCTCACCTATTCACATGATACCTATTAAGTTTTCTTTAAATTGCCTTTCAGATTTTTTACCATATGGTTTATTTATGACTGAAAAGTTTGAGTCACCACTGAGGCTCATTTAAGCATAATTATGCAAACACAAAGCAGACTAGCACTTAGCAAGTGCATTTAAAACATGCAATTTCCTCCAATTAAACAAGAACAGATATAATTGTCTCTGGACATATCGAAGAACAATTAGATGTTGTGCTCACTTTCAACTGCTAACATTAAGGTAAGGCATGGTGGTTTGATATTTTGATATCCCCTCAAAAGCAGGAGGGATTATATTGGTATTCTCAACAAATAACAATCAGAAATCGAATTTAATTTTCTGAACTTACCAAACTTTACCGTAATTCAGCTACTTTGAAAGAAAGTTGAATTTTGAGTCTTGTTCCAAACTTGTCAAATACTGATGCTTCGGATTGGCAGTAGACCTGACCAACAATTCCAAATCATCAGTATTTGACTAGATGTGAAACTCAAAGCATCAATATTTGACGAGTAAGAAGTGAGACTCAAAAATCTACTTTCTTATGAAGAGGACACAAGTGGACAACACTTATGCCATATCACGGTAGAACAATGTCCAAAATCTAAGGCTATTTATCGTCTCATTTCACAATAAAGATATATTGCCCACCCCTACATTTCAAACATCTTCAGTAAGGCATTTACAAAATCTGCCCACTATCACCTTTACATTTTCTTTATATTTCCTTATGCGTCTTTTGTATATGTATGTATAATTTTGTCGTATGCACTTAATTGCCTTGCTGTGGAAAGGTGCCATACAAAGTAACAGGACAAGTACAATCTGTAATCACTTATAAGTATCAGTTTAAACAAAAGTGTTAACTATTGCTCTTTAACGATTAATGTTTCCTAATCTGTTACAGAGAGCACCCCGACCGACCTCACTGGGGCCAGAATCTGACCCTCAGTCTGGCCCACAGTAGGACTAAATCCAGGATTGAGATGACCATCTGCATGCTCAAAGCTTAGTTCCACAACCTGTGGATATTCAGGCTTATCCCAGAAG
The DNA here is from genome assembly GCA_900302685.1 of Spondyliosoma cantharus. Classification (NCBI taxonomy): domain Eukaryota; kingdom Metazoa; phylum Chordata; class Actinopteri; order Spariformes; family Sparidae; genus Spondyliosoma; species Spondyliosoma cantharus. The sequence continues at coordinate 13,639 of OMLP01012671.1, forward strand.
GGTCATGTGACATTATTTTGGCCTTTGTCGACCCTGAGAGTGCTGCAGATACAGTGGTCAGCAACACCGGGGCCCCACATCTTCAGAAGTTTTCTGATGACTCTGCTGTTATTGGATGTATCAGCAAGGGTGAGGAGGCTGAGTACAGGGCTGTGGTGGACACCACAGCCCTGTACTCAGATATTTATAGTCGAACACTATAAATATCTGGGGGTGTTCATTGACAATAAACTGGACTGGACTAAGAACACTGAAGTCCTTTACAAGAAGGTACAGAGCCACCTCTATTTTCTGAGGAGGCTCCGCTCCTTTAACATCTGCCGGGCTATGCTGAGGATGTTTTATGAGTCTGTGGTGGCCAGTGCTGTTCTGTTTGCTGTGGTGTGCTGGGGCAGCAGACTGAGAGTAGCCAATGCCAACAGACTCAATAAGCTGATCAGGAAGGCCAGTGACATTGTGGGGGTGGAGCTGGACACTTTGACAGCAGTGTCAGAGAGGAGGATGCTGTCGAAGGTGTGGACGATACTGCAGTATGGCTCTCACCCTTTCCACAACGCTCTGGTCAAACAGAGGAGCACCTTCAGCGAGAGACTGATCGCTCTTAAATGCACCACTGAGTGCCACAGAAAGTCATTCCTGCCTGTGGCCATTAAACTTTACAACTCCTCCCTCTGATGATCAGACTCATTTGGCTATTAATAACACAAAACAAATAAATATAACTACTCATCTCATTTCATTTATAACACTACAACCATTTTATTGTATATTGTATATATTTCCAGATTGTCTACTTCACCACTTTATTATTTTATTTTATTGTCTACTTTAATACTTTATTTTATTTTATTTTACTTTAATGTCTACTTTAATATTTGATTTTACTTTATTTCATTGTCTATTTTCTATTTTATTTATATCTTTATCTCTATGCTGTATTTCTATTTGTAATTTGCACTGAGCATTGGAACAAAAGCAATTTCCCCCTGGGGATCAATAAAGTATTCTGAATCTGAATCTGAATCTGAGAGTGATGCAACCTTGAGAATGATAAAAAAAAAAGAAGAAAAATACCCTTCCACCACATCCTGCAGATCTCTGACATTAAAGAGCTGTCTGAAAATTTCCCAAAACAATCTAATAGCCCAGCTGTCTTCAAATAAAGATTCATTTGTTTAATTTAATTAATTCTAGGAATTCTTCATTCCTCGAAATTCAGTGAGAAAATGCTTTAATATTATGTTACTATAATTAAAATCTTCCACAGTCTCCCACCCACCTTCAACTCATGTTCCATTAGCTCCATTTCTAGTTTTGCCTTTGTGATGTGGAGTCTTTTGTGTTCTGTGTGGAGATTGTATTTTTCCATTCGTGTTCACAGATGAACCTTTACAAGCAGCTGAGGAGCAGATAAGAATGACCTTCAGTTAGGCTTTAGCTACAGTCCTTTTCTATATCCTTCAGTCTACAGTTCCACATTCATGATATTAGTCTTACAATGAACATCTTGCGGGGCTAAATTGTGCAGTAGAGGTGGGGCTCATGATAATCATTATGATGGAAAGATATGCTTTGTTAGGACATGGGAATGCAAGTTTTACTGTGGGGTATTTCCGGATTTATGTGTATGTTTGTAAGCCTTATCACATCTCTCCCACTGGCAGAGCATATAGCCTATTCATCATCTTCCTGTGATGAATTAAAGCAATATTGTTTGATTTAGGGTCAGAACAACAATTCGATTTCCTCAGTTCTTCCATGTACAGTAAATGAAACCATCAATTATTTTTGGAAGATGAAGGTTCGATGCCAAAGTCAGGGTTTCAAAGCAAGGCTGGCAAAAAGACAATGGGTAATAATAAATACAAACCTATTTTTCATGTTGATTGTTGGCCAGAGAAGTTTGAACTAGGTTTATATCTTATATATTGTTTTATATATGTTGCCAAGCATTGTTTACATCCATCACATTATAGCTGAATAACTAACAAAATGCATCATAGCATATCCTGCCAATTAACTATCAGTTTGCTTAGGACACTGACGGCTCCGCTCTGTAAGTGTTTAGAGAGCGGACTACATTATATGACTGTGCTATAAACTTGGATGTTGACACAGTTGTTTTTCCATTCACACTGCAGTCGTGTTCACTGCTGCCCACATGCTACTGTTATCCAAAAGGTGTATCTGTAGTCTGTATACACATTCATTAAAATCTGTTGCTCCACTGGAGTGAAGACAGAGGCTCTGCTCTTTTCACATGGTAAATCGTTTATTAGTGCTCAACTGACAACCTTTTTTAACGTTCACAGTGAATGAGCTTCAGTCCCAAAGAGCCTACTTAGATTTGACTGTACAAATTTTTGTTTAGAAACCAAAAACATCGACTCAGAGTTCAGGATTTATGGTTTGTTATACCACCCACCTGAAATACCTTCTGTTCATTGCTTTAGACAGTACTAATAAAGACAAACTTTTAAAAACAAAAACAATGTTTGCAGCCATTAAAGTATTGCCTTATGTCAGGCTGTATACCCGCCTGTGTACTCAACCAATTTCTTGCCAAATTTCCAAAAAATGTCGGATTCAACAACAAAAAAAGAAGCTTTCTAAATTTTGCAACATGTCTATAAAGAGACAACAAGAAACAGCGCTATGGTCGCACCATGGAAACAAGTTTCCTTTGATGTCTTTAAAGTCTGCATGAATCCGAACTTCAACACTTCCATCCCCCCTTTTAGCTGTTTATTCATCCAGGCGTTCCTCCAAGCACCGATGATTTCAACAAAATTAATTGATTTCACAGCAGTCATTTTTTAACTGCTATGTTTTGACAAGCTAAACATGCATTCAGTCATTCAGGGACATTGTAATGATAGTTAGTATACAATGTGTGTACAGCCAATGTGTGTGTCAAAGTTCACTCTGATGTGTTATGTTATATATCATTACATAA